>JAPYYZ010000103.1:0-27855 GCA_030522705.1 Eretmocerus eremicus | reverse complement strand
AATATTTGATGCGTTCAATTTTTTTCAGAAAATTTGCAATAACTTTGACATAAGAAATGAGAAATATCTGAAAAAATCTCTGAGTAACTCTAAGAACGTGCTCGCTATACAGCTGGGAAGCATGCAATTGTTTTCAACCCTTAATTTGTGCATGATTTTCTCAATTTTATCGACTACTTTGTTTTGACAGGAAATAGTTTATTGCCGTCATAGGCTGCGAAAGTAAGAAAGGTGTCGGATCACACCGAATCGAGGTGGACGAACATTTGATCCGAGGCTCTCTTATTTCGCGACCGAGGCGGGTACACTATTTTTCTGCACGACGTAGCCTGAATACGCCAAATTCATTTGCCGTGGTGGCAGTGGAAGTGGTACTTCCCACTTTCAGTAATGTAATCTACTATTACTGGTGTACCCAGAAAATTCCCCCTTGATCCGTTGGATTTTCCAATAAAAAAAAGTTTTGCCAAGCAGAATTTCTGGATAAATTACGGCCAGGGTCAGTTTCAATTCTAACATTCCAATGCAGTAATCGATAGGCAATAGCTGATATTTTCATGTACTGCAGAATAATTATCTTTGAAAACTACTCATGGTTTGGATCAAACAAGTTGCAAATTCCGAGATCTCTATTGTCAACAATATGTACAGGGTAACTCATTTCTCTCACGAATAATATCTTTGGTCGATTCCATGTAATCCTTAGGAACTATTGAAATAATCCAAGATGAACTTTCTTCACTTGGAAATTCCCTACATTACATATCTTCAGGAGAGAAGATGGATCATAACTAAAATTCCAGAGTTGAATCGGATCAGTATTTTAAGCCAGTAATCACAAATTTTTCATTCGTAGCATTTTCTTATATAACACGGAAAAAAAAACAAAAAAACGGTCACAATCCAATTTGACTAGCTTTCAAGTTTTCTATGATAAAGGTTCACGTGGAAGTGACCGAAGAGCAAGATGTACTTACGTCAGTTTTGCTTGACAGACTGTCTGATTTCATATATTCCACAATATACATTTTCGGTTTAGGGAATTCGTGAACTTTTTGATTCCATAACAAATAAAATATCAAGGGCAGAATAGTCGCCATGGATTGAAGATATTTTGGCTGCGTGGACTTACATATAGGTGACGCTTTGCTTTCGATCGCTCTTTTGACTAGTTCGTTGTAAAAAATTCTGCAGGAGCTCATATAGATGCTAAAAATCTCATCTTTGATATGACCCCTTGGACAATGCTATGAGATAAGCTAATGAAAAGTTAGATTGAAAACGTAAAGGAGCCAAACCTTTTACCTCGAGTCGTCAATTCCACCTCTGTCTACGGTATGCGGAAGCTGCGCAATTTTTTCTCTAGAATACGAATATCTCAAACAGCTCGGCAGATATCGAGTGGTCGAGTTTGTCTTCTTCAAAAGATGATTTACGAATCGTTCAAATTTGTATATATGCAGAGTTTACTCTGATGATACCAAGAGCTTCAATGTGCTCAAAAATGTGAAAAAACACAGAATTCGGAGTTCTTCGAAAAATCCATTTGGTTGTTGGCATGTCATCTATTTCACAAAAACTTTTCTCTTCGAGCAGAGAACAAATTTCTAAATAATATATATTTTGTATTCCGAGCAAGTCTTCCCCCAATTTTTGGGACCTCTCAATCAATCATAACTTTTTCCGTGCATCGGCTTGGTTTAGACCTTCGAAGTTTATTCTATAAAACATTCCAGCAGAACTTGGTTTGTTAATACTATATCATGAGTTAGATGTAACCATGCTTGATGTAGATAATCCACAGACTGATATGGAGAGTGGAATGGCTTGGATCTGAGCAAAATTTGAAACAACTAGATCAAAATTCCAGACAATCAACGTACTATGTGACGAATTCAGCGATAAACTCGGAGCTATTGCTACGAATTTTCAACAGAAAACTCGAATCCTTTCAGCTGATGATGTTGTCTTTACTGGCGAGCGTGACTTGGTCTATCGAAGCAGACCAGCTCCAGAGAAGCCGCCTGATGCAGGTAATCCGGCCCTTCGAGGTTCAGGAAGACGTGGAGAATGAGGCCGAGATAATCGAGGCGGCCGTATTCCTGCCTGGGACCAACAACCTCGGGGAGAAGCGGCTTTCCGTGGTGAGACTGCTCTCGCCAAACTTCATCGGGCCTCAGGGCGTCAAGAACCTCGCGGAGCACTCGCAGATACCGCCAGACGACGACGTAGACACAGCACCAGCCAAGGGCCGCCTCAACCTCCACGAGAAGGTCCTCCTAACCGACCACGAGATTGCACGCTATCGCTCACAGCCATTTGTACAACTGCATCAGTGATATACGTGAATTATTGTATGTCGGGAGCGATGTCTCGCGAGTAAACATGCGTGGGCTAAGAGAGCGAGTGGGTGGCGACATGCAAACTCGACTGCCGAGACTAGCGGATTTTTTGGCTCGCCTTATAGCGATTATAGGCTCGTTTGTTCGTACTGCTCTTTGGGTAGTACTGCTTGATCGACTTATTCGAATGAGAGGCTGCGATATCTGAGATTCTGTTTTTTTTTCTCGAGAAAGTCCTCTTGAGTGAATCTCTGCGTGTATTAGATTCAGACGATAATCTGCGTGGGTGGAATATGGTATTTTCATTGCTCTAGAGCTGAGCGATTGCAAGATTTTTCGTGGATCTTATCCCATTCTCTTTCACCGCGGAGAGGGAATATGAGCCTCAACCTTTCACATCTATGTATCCTAGATTTGGTTTTTCTAGGATATTAGTTTTATACTCTTTGAATCCTTTGGAGTGACGTTTTATTTCATTCCATTAACGAGACTTCTTGACATTGGAGCTCGTTGCAGATGAAAACTATTTTCATTGACAGCGTAAAATATTCAATATCTATAATCCAATAAAGATACTTGATGAAAAAGATTAGGTAAACGGTATTTACCACTACCTTGAACTATCATCTTTATTTTGACCCAACCATTGTCTTAAAGGATAAAATCTGCGCTCTGTGGAATTACACATTTGAGCATACATAGACTAATTGATAGAGCATGAAAGATTAGAGTATGATAATATTTAGACGTACAAAACCATGCATTTGATGTTAATCGGTTATTGATCATTTTGAACGGCTTTGGTGAAAGAAATTCTTCAGTTTTTTAAATTCCTCTCATTCTCAGGAAGCATAGTTGCTCAAGAATGCAGTTTTGGAATGAGTGGAATGATCAACGTCGAGTCTCCCAATTCATTTAGCCCACGTAAATGTCAAATTGCCGAATCGGATTACTGCGCGCTCTCAAAGCTCTGTGTGATGAAAAATACTTGTGAGTCGTGATTCACAACAAGTTGATCCGAGATGTTCGCGAAGTTGTACCAGGGAAAGTTATGATAATCTTCCGGAAGATTATTGCACTTATCTGGTTATTCGTGGCACTTTTGATTTGTATCAGACTTTCTGAGTCACGATGCAGAATTCGGCAACGTTCATCTTCAGCTTATAAAAATTCTCATCTGCGTGACAACTTTAGCTGATCCAGACTCCGAGGAAATAAGCTGCCTCCATAAATCATTGATCATCAGTACACTCCTCCATTTTATATCCCACAGAAACTGACATATGTTGTCATCCTCATCTCTAGTAGGAAGTCATGAGAATCAACCATTGCTGTACTCATATTTGTCATGATCCATTTTCGAAATCTTGTGCAAGTAGTTTCACCTAATCGTAACTCATAAATGAGGGCCGGATCAGACTTTTTTTGGTCGTTCCTATTCGATTCTGAGATATATTTTCATGCTCAACTACCAGTTTACTTCTATAGAGAAAATTTATCGAAAACCGCGTGCAAATTCCATTTTGATTAACTCAATATCATTTTGCGAATTAAACCGTAAGAAAGATATAATGATTAGTATTTTAGAAAAGCAATTATTTTTCTGGAATATATTGGAATATATGAACTTACCTTTTCATCTATCAACGTGCACTATGCGATTTCGATCATTCTTATTGCAGGCTCGTTGTCATTTGTTGAGTTTTCATTCCTCATTCTTGAACAAGGAACGACTTTTCTGATTATGTCCTTGAGTTGAACTCTTAGTTCTCATTTTGTTCAAGAGTCTGCGTTTATTATAGAACGAACACTTGCAAAGTATAGATATTTTCATGCAGTAAGCTACTGCATAATCTTGAAGATGTCAGAGCAAGCCAAGTACACAAAAAATTTGGCGCAGGATTTCGTACTGATTCGAGAGAATCTCTACACTTGAATGAAATGAGTAAAGCGTCAACTCATGCCCATGCCCAGCAGATGTAGCTTGGATCCGATCCGGTGAAAGAAATTAGAGACCGTATCATGAGAATGCACAAATACCCGTGCGACATTCGCAAAAATGCTCTGCTTTCAAAATATGAAAGTGATTATCATTCTCCAAAACACACGTGGATATGTTCATTCATATATTTTCTTGATGATGTGAGGACATTTTGTACACTTTATACTCTCCAAATTTCTTGGGCTGAGCTTTGTCCCCAGTGATATGTCTAGATTGATGATTCTTTGAACACATTTTATTCAGTTTGAAACAACGCTTGTAAGAACCCTATAAAATCCATGGAGTTCATCTTACAAAATGAATAGAAAAGAATGATGATCATTACAATGGATTGATTGATTGGACTTAACATCCGATGCGCACAGCCGATTTGAATCTGTTCCTTCCTTATCGTCCAATGATAAGCCGCAAGCTCGTGGCGGGGGAGAGTGAAAGCTCAAGCTCTTCTTCCCCCAGTATCGGTTTCTGCATACCCATCTGACACTACGCTCGAGCTATCAAGCTCGCCACCAGGTGTCCTCAGTTTCCAACTCGAAGAATCGTAATTTGTTATGGACTTGTTTCATCCAAAGGATGCAATTACTTTTGTGCGAGGAAGGTTGCAATATCATATGATGTCGAAGTAGGTACTAATATTTCTTCGATAATTTTAGAATTCAAATGTCTTGGCTAAGATTTGGATTCTCCAGCTCATTAGCGAGAATCTCTTCGATTTCATGATAATCAATCAAAAGAACTGTTAAAGTTTATCTATTTAGTTATTTATTGACGCTTTCGAGCACACGAGGTATTATTCAACGTCTACAAAGAACAAAATACAAAATATATAAATATCTTATACATAATAATACACAGAAAAAGTAAATCTACATAATTTTGAACATACTTTAGAGATTAGCCAGTGATTTTGAAGTTGATTCTGCACACATTCGAATGTTGATCAGTTTGCATTGGTGGAGGAATTTCATCATACATTTGTACGCTTCAATGTCCTTTGAGAAATGGAGCATTGACACGCATAAATCTTTTGCCTTGTATAAAAACTGCTGAAAAAGGTAATTGAGATTTTGACATTTGCCCCAGGATCCAAATGAGCATGCCTCGAACTGTTTGTCAGACTAAAATTATAACCGCGCTGCATAAACAGAGTTTTCTCCAATACCATATTTATTGATCGCTGATTCTTTGCATCCTTGCACGCCGAGGTTTTGATAACCGCTTAGAAATATCACTGACAAGCGGGCGCTGGAAAGTTTAATCTCGGGCTCATACAATTGTTTGAACCTGAATGAATGCAAGTGCAGCGTCTCTTCAATATAGCTGTGATAGGAAGCTTATTTAGTGTTGTTACATTGACATGTACACTCATTCAACGCATTCAAGTGCATATACTACAGATTCTCTATTGTTTTAGCACGAAAAGTCAATGTCCGAAAAAAGCTTCTATATTAGCCCTTTCAGCATAGAATTATTCCGCATATGAGAAAATTCTTTTTCAATTGGAGAATGTTATTTGAGTCAAAATTAGGTGAAAAAAGATGAAATTTTGGATTTTTCAAATTTTTGATTTTTTACTTTTAGCAGGCGCATAAGACCAGATCTCGAAATAATTCCTGCGAATTCAATTTCTCAGGAGCTAAAGTAATTTTCTCAATTTTCTGTCCTCATATGAGGCCAAAAGTCTTCAATGACTCGGAAAATCGAGATTTATTCGACTGCAAGTTTTGTGTTCTTTCGAAGCATTTGGATCAACATTTCAACTAGATTCTCAGGGGATCATATTATGGCGCAGTTGACTCTCAATTTTGTTTTGTCATCAGATCAAAATTTCAGAAAGTGATGAAGTTCTTTCCATGTGTTTGAGATTCATGACTACAAGCAAAAGCATGAGAGCTTTTGATAGCTCATTGTCAGTTTCATGCCCTCATAGCTTCTGAAGACATGGCAAAACATCAACATTTCCCAAAAATGTCATTTAATGATGAACAAAATTAGGGATGGAGAGTGAATAAGTATATGCCATATTGAGGTGCAAAGGAATTGGCATTCCAGAATCTCTTGAATGATGACTATATTCTCCATTTGCTCTGTTGAGGAAATGATAACAAACTCGCAAGAAACATCTTGTAGACTCACTCAATCCGCCCCTCTTTCTCCCCTTTTCTTTCTCTCAAAGCTAACCGTAGTTTTTGGATTCAGATAAGAGATGTCCATTTCTCCTCTTGTTATTTTGGTGAGACGTGAGCCAGAGGGCCACGTAGGTGAGCTTACTCAGAGAAATGCAACAGTACAGTCAGACACATGAGGATTAGTAATGCATACGACGCATCCATCCATTGATCAGGAAAAAAATTAATAGAAGAGCCCACAATGTCCCCGATAAGACCACCCCTCCCCCCGAAAAACTTAATTTTGCTCTTCATTATTTTTTCTCTCCAGTTGAGTATGCAATGGTGTATGACTTTCACAAGATTTAGTTTCTGATTTCTCTCATCGATATTCCGTTTATGTGCCCAGTCAAAGAGATATGAAGTGGATATGTAGGTTTCCTATTGTAGAAATAAATATTGATTGGTGGCCGCAATCCGACCTAGACTGATGTCGATTTTACTTTCCTCTAATTGTGTTGTACGGAGCGAGTCAAAATCCTTGAAATCATGAAAAAAAATACATTGCGACTGTTTTCAAGCAGCGTAAAAATTATAAGTTCGGAAAGTCACATATGCATAGAAAGATTAGACGAATAAGAGCTCGAGATGCCTGAATAATCACTTTTGTAAGCTTCGCTTGCAGGCTAAGCCGTTCACTGTAGCGAACGAAATCTTCTGCTAGTACATTTTGAGTCAGCAGCATTCTCTCAAGCGACAGCATTCAAACCTGAGAGCAACGCGAGGCCCACATCTCTGGTTCACAATGACTGTCCCAACATGGCAAACCCACAAACAGACTAAATCATTTCAGTGACCCAAAGAAGTGAGGATGAATCAAATATAAATCAGAATCAATATTGACATTCTGGAAAAATTTAGGGAAGTATCATTTGCCAGGAAAATACTTTGTTATGTGAAGACATTCCGCATACGTCTGTTTACGAGGTTGAATGCTCTTTTCGACCACCTCAATTGAGGAATACGACTCAATTTTCGGTGCATGAAATGCAGCGGAGCCCTTTCACAGAGCAAATTGATTATGCCATGTGATAATTCTGGACTCAAGCTTGTTCTAGGGTCACAACTACGTGCATAAGCTCATCAAAGAAAAAAAGATCTATAAGTAAGTACAAGAGACAGAAAAGAATGACAAATAATCATCTCATTCTATCAATTGCTCGGCGCTTTACTCAGCTCCCTGAATCCACTAAACTGCTACGAACCGCTTTTCTTCTCCTTAGCACTCCTTCCGCTAGGTAGTTAAATATTGCTACAAAAAGAAAATCTTATATTCAGATCACATTAATGCTGAAAATCAGATGCAACATAGTTAAGATACAGCTATCTGAACTCCAGAAATATAAGAGATAAGAAAGAGACCAGTATACGGGTGGTTCCGGTAATCCGTTGTTCATAATCAAAGCCGGCTAAAACAATTCCTTGCAGATTCTGGTTCTCTGTGAAAAAATAAGGTATTGAGGGCATTGATGAATAATTTTATAGGCTAGGAAACACCACAGAGGTGATGAAAAGACTCTCCTACCAAGTGTATCTTCTCATTTGGGAATTTCAGGAAAGTCTTGAGTCTCATCCCTCACACTTCTCAAATATGGGATTGTTCCGCTCTTGAACTGCTTCACCCATCAAATCGGCCTGCCGTTTTGAAATGCGAGTACGCAATTAGGTACGAGCGTTTTTACAGGCTTTCACGCATGCCATTCTCAGTTGTCTATGGAAATTGCTCATCTCACGCCCCTGGACTGGTCTGATTCTCTCTAAATGGGTGTCTGTTAGTGAGGTTTCGGGAGCTTCCAGGGGAGCTTGCAATGGGAAAGCACTTTACGATGAACGAATGAAATGATCATCAATATCAGAGAGAATTCGATATCAATGATTTGATCGTGGGATAATTTCTGAGAGTTTCTACGCTTCATCTGGGGATATTGATGAATGCAGTAAATGTCATGGTTTGATCGTTTATTGGGAAACGATCAGTCAATAACTGAGCAATCGAGAGATGATGGATGAGCGACCGATGAGTTTTAAATGATTAATATTGATGGAATTTGTTCCTCTGAACGTGATGGGATGGTCGATATCACCGATTGAGTTGTTTACTTCAATTTGATGTTTCAAATGAAAATCGGATGTGCAAATTGATACGTCAATACGATATAGACAGGATGAATTTATGATGCAAAGACTTCGCGAAGGGGTTTATGTGAGTCCCACTACATTAGGCCCCATTTTATACTATCTGATTGTACCAAAAGACTTTTTTTATAATATCAATCGGACAAGAACATCGACCGAAGAATCGTATTCTCAACATTCGGATCGTTATTGATAGATTAATAGATCCAACACTAACAAAATTTACTGTATGTATGAAAATTTCTGATGATGATATTGATTTCCCAGGAATATTTCATTTTGCTAAAGGATCGCTCTTACACTCATACATATTTGTCCTAGAGTTAATGTTCTTTGATAGGATGTCCATATTTAGACGTTAACACGATCTCTTTCCGTCAATCTCGATCCGGCCATTCTATTTGAAATTATGGTTGGTAAATACCCAGTTTCTCATTGAACATACATTGCTTCATATTTCCGAAGATTAATCGATATACCTCTACCAATTTTGATTTTTCATCATGGCTCAATTCAACGTCAATGGTTTATGAGTGAGATTATATGACAATGATACTGATCAACTGGAATGGTCGGATAACTTTTTCAGTATGGCAAACGTCCTCCGTAATCATTCTAAAATTATCAGTTTCATCACGGGGAGATAGTGATGTGATGATATTAAGCTGAATCTTGATCATGTTAACCACACAAATTCGAGTGCGGTAACATACAGTCGAAAGCGGACAAGCTATTTCAATAAAATTGGGTATATATGTACACACAGTTACATCGAGCGAGATCTATTGTACTCACAGTACACAAAGTAGGAATTATCAAGAATTGAAATTGCTTCAGGTCAGAGACCTTTCAAAATCAAAATACGCAATTTATGGAGAACGCTCATTGCAAACAGATGGTAACTCACCTCAATCGGTGAAAGAATATTTTGCAATCAGAAGATGTATACTCAAACGCGTTTGCTGCGGCGTGCACCACCAGAGATTTCGAAATTTTGAGGAAAAATATCAAACTGAATGAGTCGTTCTGTGGATTCGACGAGCAATTATTCAAATTCAATACATTATTTCAATACAATTCGAGTCTTGGCGCACCTAAATCTTGTCAAGTATGCACAATAATTTGCAAAGCATTTCTTTGGAAATCAGCTCAGGGACGAAAATTCCTTCCCTGAGTGAGGTTTGAACTCATTTGAACTCACAATTTTCCCATTGCCAGATGTGTGCTTTACCAACCACGCTACTTAAGGCGATTGCATGTTCACCCTTTCTCGAGAAAATAAACCCTTTTTGTTTCTACACTCATAGCAATTGGCACTCACCATCCGATTCTAAATTTGATAAACATCAGTAAGAAATTGACTCCCCTCCAGTGCTGCGTCGACCATACGTACAATGCTGAGCTAGACGCAGAGTGACTTGAACATTTTCAAGTTTTTGGAATTTGGTTCCTAGGGGATCAATCTTGATGAAACTGGATGGGAGACGGCATGGAGTAGTTAGTCAGAGCGTTTCTCGCGATTCTAGCAAAATCACGAAAATACGCCACCGCAGTGATTTTGCAATCAGATTTACACAATCCCCGATTGATGGTGACTGTGGACTTGTTCAATCTTATTATCAAGAAATGCAAGAACGTGCAATTAGAATATCGCAATGGGTAAGACGCACACTAGTGCATGCATGCCCCAAGCCGAGACATTCATATAATACGTTTTCGCTGGAGTGTCGCTGGAAGCGTATTGGAATTTGGGAGGTGTACTCACCGAGCCTGCACGATGTAAATCCACCCTCTCATTTTCGGGAGTGTGTAGCGTAATGTGCCTACCTCACTCACGCCTCGGGCTCCCAAAGATAGAGTGATAAGGAAGAATTTAGAGTCACTCGGATGGAAGTGAAATATTCACGCGTCGAGTGGCGCAGGTAGTACGCGGCGGTATCGGATCGCCAAGTCGGTAATCCATTATGCAACCGCCAACTCTGATACTTTTTGTGCTTGCTTTAGATGCGGACAGGAGGAGGCGAAAAATTTATCAACCTGCAGCGATAATTCAATTTTCCTCTCCTTTGGATGAACGACTCATTAATTTATTATTGGATTCGCGTTTGCGTTGACAAGAATGATAAACCATGAGCCAGCTCATAGGAGACTTCAGATATGACATACTTATAGATTCACATGTGATACCTGATACGCGTGACTTTCAGATTCTTTGATCGCGAAAAGGAGCTCATAATTGAGTCAGTGGTCTCCACCATTCAAGTTTTTCCCGGCAAATGAATTTATCTTTGGGTGTTAGAGATTTTTTGATTCTGAGACCGGACACTCAAAGTTTTCCGATTAGTTGATTCACTTATACTGAAAGATGAAGTGACTGGAAATTCATTTTGTCTAGTTGCGGTGTACAATTCGGCATTGAATCATTGAATAAAGCTCTCGTGGGCAAATTTCTTTTCTTAAGACGATATTGTCTCTCGAAGTGGAACAAATTGTGAATTTCCCATATCCGTTGATGCTGACTGGTATATTTATGAGTTGTTACTTTCAAGTTCTTGATATAAAACCAACTTCCAACAAAATTCCATCCCAAGGAATTCAGCAAAATGAGGCACTGGAATGTGAGAATTCATGTTCGAATCATATGATATGATTCATATCAGACTGATTGTGAGTTGGAAGAGACTTATAAGATGGAGTTGGTGAGTATACTTGAGGACTTCTTTCGCGTGCTTATTAAAATTGAAAAACTGCGCTATCCAGAGGTTGAGAGAGTTCAGAATCTTTTCAGACTCGTTTTATATTATTCCAATGATATTAAAAATTGAGAACAGGACAAATCCAGTTAAGATCAAGCAGCCAAACATTTTCAAAAAATAAATGAGTCCAGCTCTGAAGTCCGAATTTGTAGTCACGGTTAGATTTCCAAAGGCAGCGTATTGGAGCTTTGAAGTCACTTATAAGTCACCTTTTGTTTGACTTCAGAGCTCTAGTCCGCTGGATTTGGAGTTTAGTTTCGACCATGCATTCGCGCCTGAGATAGGGTAATGTGTCCAGTGGTCGCTCCCCTCTGGTATTATTTGTGTTTGTTAATTATTCCTCGCTTAGTTTCACATATACGATCTTTAAAGATAGCCTGATATCTACTTTAGGTGTTCAAGAACACAGAACAATTTTTTTTCAAGCTGTATATGAAGATAGGAATTTTTGGCAAGCAATTAAAGAGATGATCCCTTGTTCGAATTGTGAAAATGTGTGTCAAATAATACTCGATCCAGATTGCTTTTCAAAGAAGGCAGTGAATGTCAATTCGTCAAATGTGAGTAGATCTTCATCGGTCATTGTGATAAATAGTCAATACGTTCTTAACAGCACTTATCCTGTGACAGCCATAGTATTAGTACCGTATTCTAGTCTAGTTTGCTTTTTCAGAAGAGAAAGCTTTGTCGTCGCCACAGTGGAAATGACCCCTTTGCACTCTTTCTTCTGCGTTTTTCTCCCATCCGTTTGCTCAAAACCATACCAAAACAATGCGTTTCTGATCCACTCGACAGAATCTTTCTATTGGTAGAGCTCATTTTTTTCTACACCTCTCCATAAATTTCTTGTGAATCAATTGAGAATCGCGCACCTCCACGTGTGTGTGTGTGTTGTTTGATTTCGCGAAAACTTCCACACCATTCACCCGTTCACTCTCGAATTTCGCACACTTCGTCGGGACCACTGTCTCATGGAGCCAGTCCATTTCCATTTCTTAATTTTTGATACTTTTTGATTTACGAATTTTTGAAGAAGCACCATTTCGTAACTGAAAAATCCATAAAATCGGTATTTTTCCATTAAATTCGTCTGACTTCTTCAAATTTTCCTTTGAAAATTATAAAAAAAATTACTCCGAACTCATTTTCATCTCCTAAAATCAACGGAATTTTCAAAAAAATTCTATTACCATGCACTTTTTTTGAAGAATTAGAAATTTGAAAATAACTTATATTCTCCCAGCTTTTCCGAATTTTTCTTCAAAATTCTGAAAAAATTATTTTCAACTCATTTTGATTCCCCACATGTGAATCCATTCTAGGGAAATTCTATAACCCTCCGTTCCCTTTCGAAAACTTAGAAATTTCTAATTTTTGTAAATTTCTCTGAGTTTGACTTCTAGAATTTTGGAAAAATTATTCTTGGTCTCTATGTCAATATGGTTCAAGATGAATGAATGGAATACCGATAATGATAATCCAAAGAAGGATATTCTTATAGAAATTGGTATTTGGAATTGTTTTGAGAAAGCATACTGCTAATCTCTTTCAGAAGCGTATTCAAATATTCTGAGCGTTGCGATTCATCAAAGCAGGCTCGAGTTCTGATTTCATCGATTAGATTCAGCACCACTCTTGATTGATAATAGCAAATAAAACCAGATGCATCCTAGCTGTGAGGTAAGAGTGTCTTCTCAAAAAAATTTTCAACATGGGTGTTTATTAAAAAAAAAACAAGTTTTTTTTCTGAAATTTTGGCTCTCCTCGGATTTTTGACCCATCCCGGCACCATACGTGTTTTTTCAATGCAATTTTACACTTCAGATTCCTACAGATATTTTATGTGCAGGCTGATAAATCGTTTTTTCCCCGATTTTATGAGGTAAGTTTCTGAGGGTGGCACTATGAGGCTTTCAAACTAAGTAACTGCATCTCTTCGAAAGGAAGTCCATCTTGACTGAACAAAAAAAATATGTCTCACGTTCTTTCGTTTTTTGAGTCATCATATTTCAGAGCGAGGCTGATTTATCCTTCAAAAACTTTTGGTTATACGATCCTCACTCTTTATTGATCCAGCCAACAGAGTTTCCTCTGATCTCAGAGTTCCATCTCAAGCAGCAGAAGAGTTCAATATCTATTGGATATGCGGAGAACTAGTGTCGATCATGTCTAAAAAATGTTATATAATAGGCACCCAATACCCGAATACATATCTTGAGATCACGAATAACATGCGTTGAAAGGAGCAACAAGAGCACGATTTTGATATTAAAATCAAAATTCTATAAAGCATCAAGCTCTCATGATCGAGCTTGAATAAACATGAAAATTGAATATGGTACTCTTAACGAGTATGGTATCCGGACTGACTTATTCGCCATGAATTGTAAATGAAAAAGCTTCGCATCCTCGGCTCCCAATGAAGAGCGATTCTCGGAAAAAATAGTCCAACCACGTCGAATCAAGTTTCGCAGACCGACCAAAGGATAATTAACGCTGCTCGATTATACAACCCCCAGACACGCCGATAACGAGGAACGCTCGCGCATTTATCCCAATCAACCGATATCAAAGCTTTGTATCGCGATATGGGAGTCAAGCGCTGCAATATGAAAACGGAATCGATCGAATTACCCGCGAGAGGCCACGCAGAATGCAATTCCTCTCGTTGATTCCACGCGAATACAGCGGATAGCGTGTAACAGTCCGTGCAGAGAACAAGGGATGCACAGAAGAAGAAAAAGAGTCGCTGCACTTACAAAGGAAACGCGCGATTCTCAAAGCGAGCAGACATTGAGCGGAAGATGAGGGTTGAATATTCAAGAAGCGGCGCAGAGCCCAGAGCTTTTGGAAGAGGGTGTCTCTGCAAGGAGCGACGCTGCTACAAAAATCGAGGCTCCGGCCTCAACGACGGGAGGGTTGCGAATGGAAATAGGATGTAGGGAATCAACGAGGCAACTCGATTTTTCACCTTACTGCCAGGTCGATCGAGCCCAATGCGCTCAGCTCGTATCCGGTGCCCCGCTGTACAAGGGGTCCAGGATTATTCTGGCTTTCATCCGCGGGGTGAGGCAACCCGCGCACGCGTTACGTTGTTGCGGTCGAAAATCAAACGCAAGACTCAACCTTGTGCCGCTCTTCCCTCTTTCTCTCTTCCCACGCGCTCACTCGTAAAATCGACGGACGCGTGGCGGGAAAAACTTTTCAAATCGAATGTGCCCACTCCTCCTCTGCAGCCCCCATCCGCCCGCTTTACCGTGAGCGATCGCATTGCCGGTGTGCAAACAGAGAAGTGGATTCCGCGACTTTATACTTTTTCCTCTGTTTCGTATCCTCTGTTTGTCCCATCGCACCTCTCGAGACCGCACTAGTTCCGGCGTGATGTTTTTCTCGTTTCACGCCAACTTTTCGATGCCTTCTTGCGGTAGCTCTATGAGTGGTGGGGGATATTGACAAGTTTACTGCCGGGGAAATCTTTCCACCCTCTGAACTGGTGTGCGATATCCTTTCTTGTGATTGTATTACACTTTCTTCGAGGTATACATTGATTCGAATTGGCGGGCATTGCTCTTGGAAGAAAAGCGAGAAAAAAGTGGCTAGACACAAGAGATAGTGCTAGTCTCTCGACCAGGAAGTCTCGCTGTAAACATTTTTTGTTGTCACATTGTGATTCTTCAGTTATAGCCTAAGCCTCTCAAAGAGAGATCTGCTGAGAGAAAGATATTATCCAATCAACTACGTCATTGTTCTTCGAAGTGTCGCTGATCATGCGACATTTCATGACATTGGTTGCGCCATCATTCCAACGAGAAGTTTTTGAGGATTTTTCTAGTTATGAGTAAAATGGGAAGTCTCTATCCGTCAAGAAGAAATTGTTGCTGTGCGATTGAAATGCGTTCTGACTCAAATACATAGGCTTCTTGATCAATAATTCACTCGGGTCACACTTGGTATAGAAGCGTTTGTTACGACCGTACCAATTTGGCCTAAACTCTGCACTAAAATCGGTGATGATCATTGACTTATGGGATAAAGTAAACTATAGAGTTTATTGCCTGAACTCAAAGGTCTCCCAAGAATGAGAAATGCGAATAAAAAAAGAGGACGGAGTTCAGGGTTGACGAATGAAAATGAAAGAACGCATGGTCACTCACGTCTTATACGTCGGCAAAGTCGCATTATAAGACATGGCTAATGCGCGACTCAATCTTAGCACCAGATTCTCATTGTACGCCACGATCAATGACATGTACATTTCTTATTTTAACGATAGATCCATGCTGAGAGGCTTTCAAGAGCCTTACAAGTTTCGTATTCATGATATACCTATTTGACTTGTTTGGAGTCACCATAGATTCTCGATCCTCGAGGAAATTTGTTTATTATTTGTGCTCATGAAGTAGATCGGGACAAAGTTGATTGGCTCTTCCTATCGCAACCGGCTAAAACTGGAGCTCATTATTTAATCAAGTCGTTATTGAAAGCCATTGGCCAAAGCACTAGTTTGGGCTCGCCTTGGACGTAAAACTTATATTCTTCAGACCCCAATACTACGGTCATTCAAACGGGCATCACAGTGACAATCGGATTTTGACAAGCACGATGAATTTCATTTAAGAACTTATGCTTTCCTTCTTATTTCTACTTCATCATCTTCGAATATCTAATTCCTATTCTATCCCATTGCTATTGCATCTTGAGTTATGCTTCTCTTTTCCACACCCTTCCTTCTTGCGGCCTCCTTGTTTCGCCCCTGTCTTTTCTTCATTTTACCAGGCTGCTTTTCTCCTTCTCTTCAAATTTCTCCCTCGCAGGTTCCATTCCGGACTCTCTGCTGGCACGATTCCAATCTTAACTAAATTTCGCCGACTCTTGTCACTAAATCACCATCTTGTAACTCTGCTACCTTCACCTCGTCTTGATCTCGAAATTTCCATTTTCCACTTTCCCGTCGACCATCCTCGAGTTCTTCGCACTTCGATTTTTTTTATTATTCTTATGCTGTGGTTATGGATGTGCAATCATGAGAGGGAACGAGCAACAATTTTATGCACCCTTTGCTGAATATTCATGAAATTACGTCGCGTTCAAACCGCACTGGGAGCAAGAGAGATCAAGATGAGCACTAGAGAACCTCTCGGCTACACTTGCATGAGCTGGTAACCCATCAGTTCAGAAAGCGACGACGGGACAACGATATCTGATTCTCGTTATAGCAAAGCTCTGAATACGTGCGGCACTCTCTTTTAATTTTTTTTTAGTTCTAAGATGGAAAGGCAATTATGCAGAGCTAATTGAACGACTAGTGAAAAAACGACGAGCAAAGAATACTTTCCGAGGGGTGAATCTATTAAAGATTCACATTCCCTGAGTGCTGCATCAAATAATTCATCCCAGTCTCTCTTTCTCTCGCCTAATGTTATTTTGTTCCATCATTCTTGTATAATTCCACTTTATCAATTGTTTGTTGCAGCAATTATATCACGATTATTGACTATTACTTGTATCATAAAACATGTAATGGTCTATCATTGTGACCCTATCACTGCTTTCAAAACAGATACGTTTGAATTCTAGGGCTGGATGAACTTACTCACCAATCAATCAATCAATCAATCGATAAATAATCAATCTATCAATCTCTGACAAGGTTTAAGTGCTACGTGCATATAAATCGGTACTCGATACCCTTTTGATCGATCGTCTCTCTCGCTCCTTTCAGTCATCCTCGACTGACGGAACACTGAATTGATACGATAGCTTTATGAACGGCACTTTGGACAGAATCTCTCGACATCCATGTCAACGCGTGTCTCCCCAATGAGACTACAGTACGCCGCTGAGTTGTTGGATTGCGCGTATTTTTCCATCTCTCGCACGCGGCGAGGTAGAATCGTGTATTTATTCATGTGCTTGCTATTTCATGCCGCAGAAGCTTTGTACGCGCGTGTTATGATTGCGGATTGCGCGTAGTTTTTGGAGGTGCTCTGACAAAGCTTATTTGCTTTCTCACTGCCTTCGATGCTACGCCACGAGCGAGTGCCGATTTTTCACGCTTTCTTGCACTGCTTCCTGTGCGCGTACACATTTGTGGCGCTTTATGGATTACGGCCTCGCTTTGATGAATGCTGTCATCGGCTTTGCCACTGTTGTTTTGAATGATGCACAGAAGATCCTAGGTGTATCTTTTGAAATTCTTCATTTCGACTGTCTTCTCTTGTCTGAAACAAGTCGTTGCAACAACAACTCAGAATCTTCTCGATCTAATCATAAGATCAGACTTGGGAGAGCAAGAGTCTAAGGTGAGGCATTTGTGGGAGGATTTTTCTCGCATCATTTAGGCTCTGACTCGAAATCTACTAATGGTTTTTACAACATCACCGGAACATTCTCGGCCGCGATAATTTTACTCATTAGTAGTTACAGAGTATTTTTTCGATCATTCCCATCTTAATTCGGGGAAAATCCTCCAACATCCTCCGATACAAGCTGGCAACAATGTGGAGAGGCTATTTTGAGTGAACCCATTTTTTCAACCCATTATAACCGAGCGTTGTCACGTGAGCATCCGATGAATGCTCAAAAACCATTTCCTGAGCGCAATTTTATCTTCCCTCGCTTGAAATTGCTCTTATATGTCACTTCCCTTGTTGTACATTGCGTTGAAGTTAATTTTATATTTAGACTCACTTCAGCGCAGAAAAACGGCAAAATTTCAAATGCTCTCAACGCCCACTTACAAAATCTAAGGCTAAGTTTCACGTTGAATTTACCATGCAATTTTGAGAAGCAACTTTGGACATATTCTAGAGATGACACATGATTTGTCACTTTCGAAATTCACGTGGGAATCCATATTCCGTTTTAATTGATGTCTCTAAAAGATTTTAAAGTTACATTATACTCGCCTCATTTCTGTTAGTTAGGAGCTTGTATGAAAGATTTTTTTATTTTCGTGCCAAAGATTTTGCGATACTGGCATCGATTTCTACGTGGACTTGACGATTGGAACCTCATAATGCATTGTATTGCCTTTTTCGGGAGTTTTTCCCTCAGAATTCATAGAAAAGTCCACTCCAAATAGATTTTCATACTGAATTTTGTGACGGGAATTATTCATCTATTTTGATTCGCCCATTCAAAGTAGTAGCATGTTACAGTACCTGCAAGTCAAGTCACAATATAAATTTCTGAGGGTTTCCGTCCCAGAGGAATGATTCAGGCCGTGCCCTCGATCTTGATTCCAAATAATTATTCGACATACGGGAACAAGTTCTACCCTTAATGAAAAAACTACCCACTCATCAGATTATCTAGGTAGAATTGTATTAAAATTTCCTTTTAATCTTGCACATGGCGGAATTATGTAAGTAAACCCAATACAAATTTATGTAGGTAACTTGATGTCTGGGTAGATTTTTTCATAAAGGTATTTCATTCATACCAGAATCATCTCATTCACGCTTGACCTCGTGCACAAAAATGCAGAACCAATAGAAGCGGATTCATTTTGAGTCCTAGCAAATTTTTCTTCATGTTTTCGATTGACTTTATCCAATTTGCCCTCACATGTTTAACAGGCCTGTCTCCAAAACAGGACATTGGGTTTTCGTGAGCTCGCGATATCTCTGCTTCTAGATATCCAAATGGAAGAGAACTTGGCTTATTTGCAGAATTTTCCATACGCTCCCGATTCATCCGAATCCGCTATATCAATTTTTAAGTTCATGTAAAAGCTCTACCCTACCGAAATTCACTATAAATTGACTTAAAATGAGATAAAACAATATTTTGAAAAAGTAGCTCCGATCCAAACTGGGTATTAGCAGAATGTAATACTAAGTAAGGTTTTGGAGTGATCCGCGGAAAGCTCTTCGAGTAATCCCAACTCTAGTTCGAATATATTATAATAAAACTAGAGTCGAGGCTGTTCCAAGAGCTTTCCAGAATCTTACACAGTGGTGAATTCTGCTAATACGCACTTTGGGTTGGAGCTACTTCTTCGGAATATTGTTTTGTTTCATTTTAAGAATGTTGGTATGGTAAAGCTTTTCCTTCCCCTCATAAGGTAGGAAGAATTTCAGAAAAGAAGCATGGAAGCCAATTAGGTGCACTTAACTTTTCTGTAATGATGCAGAATCGAATTTTGGGGTTCCGAAAAAAGCTTTTCCAAGTTGAAAAGGATTCGAAATAAATGAATCGAAGTATGTGTCAAGATTGGATGAGCCAATTTTTTGGCACCAGGTTTACTGATCAAGGAAAAAGAATCAAAAGTGGCTACGCCGCTTTTTATCTTCTGAAAAATACAGAAGTGGAGTTTGATCGATCCGAACCACCTATTCTTCCAAATCCGAGAAAATATGCATAGTAAAAATGCAATGTCAAGTCTGGGACTCTGGATTTTTGAGATCTCGTGGGGGGGGGGGGGGTAAATTGAGCACTAGGGGTAAATCAGATCCAGTATCTCTATGAAACCGTGAGAGCTGCATTTCATATTTCTAGAGATTCTCACAGACCCGAGTCAATGATGAGAATTTGAATGAGTAGCATTTGTGGAAACCAAGACGTTCATGTATCAAGCACTGACTTCAGCAAATCAGCAACAACGAGACGGAGCGGTAATGACTGCGTGCGAAATGTAATTATAATACTGAAAATGCACTAACTACACGTCCAACAACCTCTGCCGAGAGAGTCCAATGCACCAAGTTGGTGAAACGTCGCCAATAAAATGCACTTCCAAGAGTGACCCTCATTCTTCGTTTATTTCCAAGTCTTCAAAATCGATCAGGAGATAATTTCAATTTGAAAAACAAGGGATGTTCTCAACAGATGAAGCTGGAGAACTCATTTCGGAAAACGGAGGGGTCTTGGGGGTTCTTGGCCGCTTTTTCAAGATGCTCGACAAAATTTTTGTTACGCATTGCTTTCAGAACTGGTATGCAAAACATCAGAAAATTCTCCATAATTTTCTTGAGACGATTACCTTGCATTCTGAGCAACAATAATTTAGAGAACTCTGATTATTTGGAAGTCCTAGACGGAAGCTCGACGAATTCCGCGAGTACTAGTGCCAAATAACCAACATGAGATGTTTCTCGTGAGATTATCGACAAGTCAACTCATGTACATGGATTATTGCTGTAGATTTTTGCCACGGACCTTTGAAGATTCGTTCTGGTACCCCGCCTCAAAAATGCACACACTGCACTCGAATAAAACTCCGAGCATCTTGGTTATCCCCTCATACAAACAACAGCAATAAGTTCCATGCTATATCTACCCAAAAATTCCACGCGATTCGACAAGTGCGCGTGCTTTGCGGCACTCAGCCCATCCCTCGCGGCTACGATGAAAGTAAGATTTGGCTAGTCCGAATACGGGATTGAGTCTTGGCTACAAATTTCAGAGACCATAAGTGAATTGACGCGTAGACAAGTCATCGGCAAGGGTGAGAGTTCAATCCGGGCCTGTGCCAACTATCTACACAACAACCCGGGTCAAATAGCGGCTCTTTCGGCCCCCGCGAACGAATCAAATTGATCGTGCTTCGGCGAGCTCGAGCAAGCACGCTCTGCGCCGCCCACAGCAGCTCACCCGGAACTATTTGCATTTCTAATCAGGGGTGGCAGCGAGGTACCAACACCGGCTTTACTTTGCGGAAGAGCCCAAGAGAGTGAGCGTGCACTTTCAAAATGCAAACAAAAGCACCCACCCCTTCTTTTATAACGAAGTTACGTCAAGTTTGTTGGAGGGTCCCTTCGCCAGCTATCTCAACGTTGTCTCGTTATTGCGGTGGAATGGAAAGCGCAGCTAAGTGACCGAGGACGTGTTTGATTATCCACGTCTCATTTGACGCGACAATTTGGGGAAAATGTCATCGATGGGACTAGCATTGGACCAGCGCTTTTGAGTAAAACAATTTGGCCGATATATTCTACCAACCATGGTGAGATATTTAATCTTACACATGACTCAGAGTGCCTATGGAATCCATTCAGTTCATGATGATGAGGAAGATTTGAAATTCCGAGAAAGCATCGTACCTATGAGATTTGAAGGTTCAGGATCCATTAGGGATCTGTTTTTCTCCCCCGCCCAGATGATGCTCAGTGTTGGAGGACGAGCGCAAACTATTCTGCCCCTCCAAAATTTTCTGTGAGCAGTCAGCATTTTGACTTTAGATTCCACCGGCGTCATTTCGGCGGAGAATTTCCTCGTGGATAACCAAGTTGAGATCCAACATTTTTCTACGCTTAGACTAACTACCCCGGTAATTACGGTAATAACTTTGCACGGCCATACCTTAAATCATAATGGAGATTATTCGCCGCTTTGGATGGAAATCCTCCCGGGAAATTTTGAAACAGTCCAATGGTAAACATTCGTAAAGCATGGACTGCACATTCACTCCTTCTAAGAAATAGGTACTCTTTGGAATTCGTGATCGTAGATGATCAGCTACATTATGAGAAAATTACTTCGTAATGCGTCGTATTCAACTACATGGTTCTGATCTCAATGAAAGCTTGCTATTTCATACATTCACTATTCATCATATGCATTTCAAGAATTTCTGTCAGCCACCTCGATCATCATCGAAAATCCAAGCAATACATGTCGACCTATTACTTCATTGCAATGGTGGTTGCATAGGAACACAAACAGATTCTGAGGGGAGCCACTCCGAAGATTCGATTACTTCTCGAATGAGTAGCTACAGGTTCAGTTTGAGATAGAATAGTGGCAGTAACCGCGAGGCTGATCGTTGTCCAAGCTCATAGGAGGCAATGGTCCGCTCATGCGTGGCCCGCGACTCGCTGCAAAATTGCAGGACGGGCTATCGCGTGGCCAGTAATGCTATGAAATTTTTCTCGAGCCAAGAGTCGTTTAGTTCCTTGGAAACAATTCGCGCTCGAGTATTCATGCGGCCCAGCGATGAGATCAACCGAATTTCTCCGGATTGAAGCCCGCATGCAAATACTTGCACATTTACCCAATGATCCAACTCCGTAATTGTGCCCGGCTGTCCGCTGCTGCTGCTGCTTTTGTGCATTTTTTCCGCAGCTCGATGTGGTCACGACCAACGGTTAACAAACTGATTGATGATCCGCGCCACGCTCCCACCGCATAGCGAGCGAGGGGAGAACATTGAGTAATTCACTGCGTCTAGCGATCCCACTACCGGTGCTCCAGCTCTCGGGGATCGAGAGCGAAACCGCCGCATTGTGAGTTTAATCTGCGAGGCAGAGCCTTTTGAAGAGTTCGAAGGATCGATGGAGATCAGGATATTTGACCAAGTTTATGTGATAATGAGGTGCTATCCCCCAATATTGCGGAAATTTATCTGCGAAAGCTGTTGTAATGATACTGGAATTTCGATTCGGTTGGATTATCCATGCGAATGAATTCTTGTGATATCTACTGTTGAAGGGTCATTGCATTCATTGTTCCACTTTGATGTTCGAGGTCTGTTCTGTTCACAAAGTTCAAAACCATGTAGGTTCAGATGATTACTCGATATTTAACTGCCCAGTATTTTGAACCGTATAAAAAATCAGATGATCAAACGATAGAAAAATTTACGTGTAGCTTTTCGACGTGTAGCGGTTCTGAGTGACATCCGCAGCTCAAGTTTCATCTCTTCCGCTCTCGTTATGATCCTCATCGAAAAGTGGGCATTGCATGGTAATGGGGCTCACTTCGCGAAAAAAGCGCACGGCGATGACCCCAAATGTAATTTAGGATGCTTTTCATGTACAGGATAGTCTGTGTATATCTGCTGACGTTCTCGCACACGTACATGAGCCGGGTTTGACCCAGACTTTTTAAGTTTTGTTTTTTTAAATACAATTATCGTCAGTGAGCTGGCTTATAGGGCACATAGCATGGCTGGATGCGCGTCCACGCTTGGTGGAAAGTGCTTCAGTGGAAAATTTCTAACTGAGAAGAGGAAACTCGGGGCCTCCTCTTTCCGCGAGTGCTTTTATAATTTATTGTTGCACTCGCAGTGCCAACCAAGCCACGTGACAACTAATTATTCAGCGGTCTGCGCTCGCATTACGTGGCATTTTATTTTGGCCATTGCCCCTCTCTCCGTTCGCCCCGGCTCATCCTCAAAATGTGACTTTTTGCGTTCAGAGACTCTTGTTGTGGCGGCCGGAGGGCAAAGCGTTGCCAACGAGCATCGATATTTTCATTTGTCTCGCAACCCCTCGTCATTTTCCAATCTCCGAGGTAGTAATTTGGATTATTTCTCGTGAACGAGAATAGCTCCAATAGTTTGCACTTTTGCAACGAGCCAAGCTGAATCTGCCATAACTCGAGACGCAGCACGGTGTAATTTATGTCCTGACACACCCTTGTATTTCATTTTCACGCTTGCGCTCGAGATTTTTTTGATGAATTTTTTTCCTTGAGAATTATTCACCTCCTCATTGTCTACATTGCTAGAATAATGGAAATTCTTCGTTCTTCGTTATAAAAAAGGAGTTTGATATTCATGCGCGAGATGCGCGATCATCGTCAGCTTCTCTCAGCAAACAGTTATGGTGCACTGTAAAAGGAAGTTAGTCCAGCTGAAGAAGATATGAGATTTCTGCTCCCCAGGCTTCAGTTGTAATTCATTCTGCAAATTCCGAGTTCGATTAACCTCTTCGCTTGCATTTCTCAAATAAACTTACGGGTATATATTTTTTGGCCCTGGGATAGAAATTGATGAGTGGCGTGAGAAAAGGCGCAGGTTCAAGAACATGCATTGTTCATCGGGGTATATTCAAGTATCTTCTTTTTGTCACGTATAAGCTTCCTTGCAAGGTTTACCCAAATTAGTAACTTACAGATCAAAGATCAAGATTTGAAAAGCCTTCTCTTGCGCGTGAGAAAATAGGAAGCCCTATTACAGGAATTCCTCTCTCAAGACTTGGGGACACAGAAAATCCTATCTAAAAAGTTTTGAGTGAAGAAGCCCTATCGCAAGATATCTGCGTAAAAATGTCTAATCTAGGATGTTTGGGGAAAAGTTTATTTCGGGAAGTTAACTTAAAGAAGCACCACCTCAGAAACTTTGGATCGAGAAAACCTTATCTCAGGCTCTTTGTGTGAAAAGTTGTCATCCGAATTATTTGAGAAAGGAGGCTGAATTTTGAACTTCTCTACAAACAAATTTGCAAAGTCGCGAAAGTGAGAATGTGTAGTAGAGAAGTGTGTTTAGTAGTACCCACAATATGTAGTTGAAAACTCGAAATGTTGCATTAAGAAATGCAACATTTTTCATAAGAATGAAGAATAAGTGAATATCAGCAGTGAATCCGAATTTAGAATGTAAAAAGAATTGGTTTCTCATGAAGTTGGCCCAGTTTGAGTTCATGATATATTGGCTTCTCTCGAATCTGAGGAGAGGTGTGCTCGTAGTGGGTGCTATCCACCACAAACTATTCGATATTTTCACTCTTGTTGATCTAAAAATGAAAACCAGACTTTTTTCTTAGCTAGTTGAAAATTCAGCTTTCTTCTTCAAACATTTTGGATCACAACCTTTCACACAAATAGCCTGATATGAGGCTTTTCACCCGATCTTCTTCTCTTTATTCTACGCTTTCATTGGGTCTCTTCGAAGATTATAAAGTAGTCCATCCAATCTTGCTATTTTATGGGTCTCTTTTACGAAATAGAGCCTTTCTACCTCAGTTTTCTGAGACATGGCCTTAACTACGAACTTTTTAGGTAGGCTTTTCATTCTTTTGAATCTTGATACACGTCTTGCTACGCTAATTTCTGAGACCTAGTCTTCTATTTACTTCCTAGCAAGGTCGGGCCATTCATTTTCTCACACATGAGATAGGTCTTTTTATTTCCCTACAAA
Organism: Eretmocerus eremicus; assembly: GCA_030522705.1. Lineage (NCBI taxonomy): Eukaryota > Metazoa > Arthropoda > Insecta > Hymenoptera > Aphelinidae > Eretmocerus > Eretmocerus eremicus. Next base: position 2,587 of record JAPYYZ010000103.1, on the reverse strand, counting down.
TCGAAATGGGACTTTTCAAGTCTCAAGTATAAATCCAATGAGGTACCCGATCAGAGAGGGTGGTTAGATTCGAGCACGGCAGAGGAAACAAAGTTGAGTCCCTCACGACAAGGTCCCTTTTCTACAGTCTGACTAATCTCTTTTCTCTAAACGTAAGGTTCACACTGCGCAAGAATGAGCGTTAATATTTGAAATTGTACCTTATCATCTAGAAGTATTTTGACGACCGCTCAATCAGATACGAAAGAAAATAACAGGGAATCAAAAGAGAAAACGAGGAGTGATCTGGTAGAATCAGAATTGATGTCACAGGTCTTCAGCCGAGCCAAACTTTTGTGCTGCGTAATGATAAGACTTCGGCAAGATGCAGTAATGGCCAGGCTAGCTGACTCAGCAAAAGAGGAAATTTCTATTAAATTCATGAAATATAGCGCGCAAGCTCGACGACAAGAAGTAAGGGATGGTAGCTCCGTAAATAATCAAGAGGAGAGAGCAAGCAACAGCTTTCCGAGGAGATCAGTTGGCCTCTGTCACGAGCAAGGAGCAATGGAGAAGTGCCACCGCGCGAAGCAACGACGAGCCACACCAGCTAAAAGAGTGCAGCCTGGCAGAAAAAGAAATCCACAGTTCCCGCGCGCTGAGGAAAATGAAAACGGCGAGAAGAGCTTTTGGGGATTATATTGCTCTTTTTATAATGTCTGATGAGAAACTGAATGAGTAGAACGCGAGGGATACGAAATCATTAATATCAGGCCCTTTTTTTCCTTTAATTTCATTTGCTCTTTTCCCCCCTTCAATCCTCACAAAGTGGTGTTTATCACCTGAATGTATTGCCTCTCCATACTGAAGTGTTGGAGATCACCATCTTCGCACAGATATCTTATAATTATGAAATAAAAATTTCGTGGTTATCCAGATCTTTCATACTCATATCTCGGGCTCGCGCGTAATTTCCTTCTAAAATTTCATACGCATCGATTTGCAATCGATGTCAGGGTAGAACTCAATGAGATAATTTTCCATGTGGAAGTTGAAATCCAATAACAGCAATATTATTGTTCATTATATAGGAGATACTTGAGACACTGAGATCAAATGAAAGTATCATGATCGTAGCTTTCTGGGGTCATCCCTCATTTTATTTGATGATTGAGGGGTCGTTGTAGCAATAAAATCTCATCACGCTACAAGTATATGAATCGTGAATAAAGTTGTCGACATTTTTACTGCTCCGTCAAAATTGAACGTCGTGGTGCTTCATCAATTCCACGCGAAAAGCAGCGCTGCGTCCGCTCGTACAAGTTCACAGTCCTGAAAACGCCTCCTACACACATGTTGAACCTCGTCCTTTTTTTATGGCCACCCGAGTGAAATAAAATTGCTTCACTCTCCAACGAGTTTATCACCGCACTCGACCCTTCTCTCTTTTTTCCTCTCTCGCGTGAAATCTCTTTGCGAGTGCGTACTTTTCGCTCGCGTCTATCTCTCGTACTGACGACGAGCAATTGTGCAACTTTCCGAGCAATGAATTGGCAGGTGGTGCATGAGCCTCGGAAAAATTCCATTAAAGGATAGAACGACGCCGAATGTGGCAACTCTGTTGCTGCGAACCCATGCTCAATGGGCACAACTCCATCCAAGCGCGCAGAGACAATTTTATCTCGCCCATTGATACTTTTGGTCACGAATGCTTACTCTCGCTTCGACAAGCTCTTTTCTTTTTCTGTATCAGTCTCTCTCCCTCTTTGTATCTCTCTCTTCCCTTGATTCCCCCTTCATTCTTTCACCAAGCTGCATGATTCGACGTTCGCGTTTTTGATAAAAGCATCCTACCTGTAAATTTTCATCGCCAAATGAAAGTACGAAATAAACGTGTGATCAAGTTTGTGATCGAAATTTGAATTATGGAATTTCACAGTAACCTGGAATAACAAGTGATTGTATCACTTTGGGTACGACTTCCTATGATTTTTCGATCGGCACCTCATTACAAATGAAACTGGTCTGACACCCGTTTCAATAGCTTTCACAAATCCAATCATATCACTCTGCCCGGTTCTGTGTCAATTCTTTCCTCCATTATTTCCCCTAAAAAGATGCAATTGCTGTGAAATTTGAGGTAAAAATCGCATTATTATTTTGAGATCATATGAATCATCGTTGGTGGAGCGATATCGTCTTGAACTTTTAGATATATCGATAGCTCAGAGTAAAAAGTAACTATCTAAAATCGCCAGTGGATGGAGGAACTATCTAAAATCACCAATAGGAAAAAGGAACTACCTAAAAATTTTTGGCGAAAAAGGACCTATCTAGAATCTTTTGCTCAAAAGGGACTATTTCAAAAAATTTGTGAGAAAAGAACTATCCAAAATCATCTGATGGAAGAAGGAATTTCTAAAAATGTCTGATCATAAAAGGGATTATCCAAAATTTTTAGTCAAAAGGAACTATCTGAAAAAATGGTCAGAGAGGAACTATCTCAAATTTTTTGATGGAAAAAGGAACCAATTAAAAATGGCTGATTGCAGACAGAACTATCTGAAATTTTTTGGGCAAAAAGGTACTATGTAAAATTTTTTGGTCA
>JAPYYZ010000101.1:0-26723 GCA_030522705.1 Eretmocerus eremicus | reverse complement strand
GCAGATAATCCAGCGACGACCGGAGCCAAACAGGCCAGAGCCGACTCGGGTATCAGCGACGGAGCGCAACATCGGCGTTCAAGAGGGCAGCGGCCCATACTTTGCGTGCAAGCCGTCATCGTCTGTGAGTACCAGCTCGATGTCTCACTCTCTCTCTCTAGCGATGAGTGTGGCTCTCTCTCGCGTTTCCAAACACCTGATGCGTGAGCGCTCGGTTGCGCTTATCTTGTACCCTTTATTTGAATGAATCCAAACCATTTAGTTCTCAATATTACCTGCCGGCCTCGTCATTGGACAATGCCCCTCCTCAATTATATTCTGAATCTTTGATAATGCGAAATCGCTCGGAGTCGTACGTGTGGCAGATACGAGGAAGCCGAGGCAGCAGCAAGGCCATGCGATGCGCATGTGTCGCCCCAACGACAAATGAACCAACGAGAAATGAAGCTGTTGAGCATATTTGGATCATTGCTGGCTATGAGCATGTCATATACATACGAAACGACTATGGAAACTTCTTCATCTTTCTTCCATGCAAACAAGCATGGATTACGTAAGTCATTCCCCAGGCCAAGTTTATGTGCTCCCTCTGCAAAACGCTTGTTCCATATCTTAGGAATTGTTTTCAAGCCATATCAAGACTTTCTCAGTCTACAAACCTTTTCACATTTCTCATTCTCAGAAACCTCTATATCCTCTGGAATTTCCATAAAAATGTCCTCTCTAAGCTCACCATTGAGAGAGGCAGTTTCGACGGCCACTTGGCACATTTCTAAGTCCTCTTCATTGACAATAGAGAGTATGGATCTAATCAGTGGTAAACTTGAGACAGGCGCATACGTCTTTCTTAGACTATATACGTTTTCGTCTTCAGAACCTCGAATTACTAATCGGGCTTTGTATTTCACAGTGCCACCACTTTCGAAGTTCTTTCCAAATTCTTGGTCTACGCATGAACTCCCATACTCCATTCAGTCGGTTGAGGCGGTATTTTCTCAAACAATAGAAATCGCTTCAATTTCGCATACTGGAAGATTTTATGGGCTTGAAGAACATACGAAAATTTTAGAAGGGTCTCGAACCTAGATTCCGAGATATCGATCTTCGAAGTTTTAACGATTTGCACCGGGAAAATAGGGATTTCAGTCTTCGCCCTGAATATCACCAAAACAGAACATCAGAAAAATCTGAAAAAATTTATACTGATAGGTAATTATGAGAGGGAAATTCTTGTGGAATTGCACGGAGATCATGGACCTGGTTCTGGAGATATCTCATTTTACAATCATCACATCAATAAACAAACAAAGACAGAATTTGCAAAATGAATTATTCCTGGAGTTCAGGGTCGCGAGAGCATCTTTGTCGAGTTCAATTGCGATTGGTGATTCCATTCCAGAGATATTCAATTTCTGGAATACTTCTTGGCGTTTGTCTCTCTCGCGTCCAGCTATCGGTCTCTTCTTCATCCCGTGGACCACCTTCATTTTCATAAAGTCCAACTCTCCTTGAATAGCCTTTTTCCACATTTCACAATCTGCTGCATTTATTACTTCCTCATATGTAGTTGGGTCTTTCAAAACAGAAGCCAAGAGAATATGTCCAAGTTGGTTTTCTTCCAGCTCTCTCCCTTCTGAAACCTTCGTGGATCGAACAAAACGAATGTTTTCAAATCTTTTGGACTCGTTCCTTGTTAAGGGGCTATCATTGTTTGAAATATTACCATCCGCAGATTTTTGAAGCTCTGTGGTTGTCTCATTTTCCATTGATTCTCTCTTCTTTGGTCCACCTAGTTTTCTACCATCGGATGAACTCTGCTCCGGATCTACTGTTTTTTGAATTTCATCGCTCAGAATGGGACTTCCTATGGTTTCTGAACTAACAGAAGACTCTATCGGCTAATTTAGGATGGTCTCGTTACTCTGAATCTTTTTGTGCACATCTCTGCACGCTAATTTCTCTCGGAACCTGGGATGCTTTGACTCGAAGAACTTCTTAGAGCTTGGATGCCATGAGATGTATCCAGTAGGCGTGTATCCGGCTAAAACTGCTCCGATATACCCATTGCTGAACTTCATATCAGTTTTAGGTAACTTGATGAAACCAATGCAACCAAACCTCTTCATATGTTCTAGGTTAAGCTTAGCTTCACCTGAAAATTCCGTCAATGGAACCTCATAATTTATTGTTTTGTGGAGAGTCTTATCATACGTATGAACAGCTGCTTTTGCTGCTAATTCTCACATACTGGTAGGTAAACGAAATCACACATATTTGCCCTGATTGTTCTCTGAATTGTTTTGTTGATCTTCTGAGCAGTTCCATTCAAGTCGGGACTATACAGTGGACCCATATCATGTTCAATTCCTTTTCTTTTCATAACCTCAGTAAATTTACCACCTCTATAATCTGTACCCCTATCAGATCTCAAGTAACAAAGCTTGGCGTTGGTACCTATTTTGTTTCGAGCAGTGACTAGAAAGTTCCCTAAGGCTTGACATGCTTCGTCTTCAGATTTTGAGCGGTATATTTTCGCATAGCAAGAATGATCATCTCACTGAATGACATCACACATATATTTTGCCCTGGCCATAAAATTGACTTAAGTGAACCCATCAGATCTGAGTGTATTCTCTGAAGTGGTCTCTCTGCTCTACTTCTATCTTCTTTGAATGTCAATCCCTCCATCTTAGAGAGTATGCAAAATTTACATCCTTTCATGATTTCATGGAACTTGACACGTTGCAAAACTTTCTCACTTTTCTGTAGCATTTTCAAGTATGCTATTGATGCATGTCCCAACCTCTTATGCGATAACATGGCTTCGGACAATTTAACCTCTAAATCTGGATTCCCTGATGAACTCTCTATGAGTACATCTTGCGAGCTCTCAGTAGATTTCAATTCATCAACTTCGATAGTTCTGTTAGGTATCATATTGACACCTCCCTCGGGATTGCCAGGCTCTGAAGTGTCAACCTCTGAGACTTGATTTGAGTTCACCTCTGAAACCTCATAATGTTTTGGACGTTCGAAGACAATAAGCTTCTCTGAATTCTTTCTCCCAATCGCAGCGTCAAACTGTACTCTAGACTCAAAGACACACCCTAGAATTTCCTCCATCCGTCACTGAGGGATCTACTGCATCTGAGTTTGTCTGCGATTGTTCGGAAAACTCATTGTTGATTGCTATGAATGCAGTACAAGTGTAATCGTCATTGCTCACTGCATCATGAGAATTTTTGGATTTTCCAACGCTGAACCTAACAATCCAATTAGGTTTTTCATATACTCCTTCAAAGATCGTCTCGTCTTTTAATTTACCGTACACTCTGTATATTCTACCATCAAAAGTTACGCAGAAACTTGCATCTACCGATTTACGCAGAGATAAACAATTTTCTGAAACATCCTTCACTGCAACCACGCTCGTCAATTTGATATGATTCTCATCAAATGAATCATTCCTCAGCACAACGTGACCTCTACCATCAATCACAATATCTGCAAAATTATTCTTATTTGCACTCTTGATCACTCCATTTTCAGATATTTCAAAATCAGTCAAAATGAAACGCTCATTTACAACATGTTCAGTAGCCCCTGAATCAGCTATAAACTCAATATGACTCATGGTATGATCAACATGCATCTCACCTTGGTCCTCTTCATACTCTTGATTGTCATTGTCATACTATTGTTGATTGCCCTCTGAATAGCAATCTACATCCTCACAGTGAGCTCCCCTGGCTGATGGACGATTCCTCGATCCACGGTTGTTGACTCGACCTCTGAAATTACCTTTGCTGGAAGCTCTGGGGTGGCGTCTGAGATTGCCCCGTCTCTGGGCTGTCGGACTTTTTGATTTGCCGAACCTCTGTTATTTCGACCTGGATACTGAGGCTTTCTTATCTAATCGGGTAATCCATGAAGCTCGGGATCCCAGTTGTGGGGTCTTTTGTTGTCTTCAGATCAGTGTTGGCGATGTTCTTAAAAATTGCAAGAATAGCAGAACTAGTTGTTCTGAAATTTTAATGGACAATTATTCTGGCAATGTCCAATCCTATTACACCGGAGACATTTCGATCCATCAATCTTAGATCGTTAAAGTTTGGCTCTTGAAGCGGATGCATCTGAATATCCTGACTCTGCATCCTCGTCTATTTCAACACGACGCATAGCTTTCCTTAATTCTTCCATGCTCATTCCTTTGCTTGTAAAGCTTATTACAGATGTATCTGTACGTCGCATTTCTGGCATGGTTCCAACGACCGCTCGATAGGAAAACTATCGCTTCTCATCTACTCGCGATGGATGCAAATCGTCACTCAATTCGTGTTCTCTGGTGACTTGGTCGATACGATCACAAAATTTATGAACTTGTTCGCCATTGTTCATCCGAATGTTGAATAAACTGGATCTTATAGTAGTAGGCGTGGATGTAACTCCGCTTCTTTTGGTTTCCCTAAGCTTCTTCGAAATTTAAATGGGCCCTGTCATACCCAAAATCTTCTTGTGGTACTTCTTATTGATGTAGCTAATGATAATACCCTTGGCAAAATTTTCCCTCGACATACTCTCAACTTCTGGAAGATTGTTCGGTTTTTGAACATTTGAATCTATCCCATCCAATAGCATCCAGCTAGTTAATTCAGTCTTCAGATTATCTAACCAAAACCTCGTAACTTGACTTCGAGGTTAGTTTATAATGTCTGAACTTTTGGCCTCGTTTGGAATATTCCACTTGTACTCGGTCCTTGGATTGAATCTTGGACATTTGGAGCTCTGGTCTCCACTGCTTGTTGAGATTTGAAATTAACTCTTCCAGACTCTAGTACATTTTCTTGAGCCAAAACCAGCTATTCTCGAGCCCTCGTCACAAGTGATTGATTTGTCTTGTCTCCAGACAAATCTGGCATCATACTCTTAGCTAAAGCTTCAGCAGCAGATATGGCTCGCTGCAGTTCTGAAGAATTCCTCTGATCATTTCGGATATCTTCAATCTCTAATATTTTTTGTGGATGGTCTCACGCATAACCTCTGATGGATTCAATGTTGTGATTGTTGCTGTGAATCAAACCCATGAAATATTACCTGGATTTAGAACCTCTGAGGGATGTGTCAGATCGCACCGCTTATACTCATATTCAAAAGCTTCGGACAAATTCTGAACAAAATTCTAACTATCGAAGAACGACACTCATGATTCACAGCAATCTTATACATTTCATCCAAATATGGATGATTAATCTAGTGAAATATTTCTGTGACTCAAACATTTATTTTGATCAAGGAGACTAGCGCCTTTGCTTCGCTCCTGATCCTTACGTACTCCAAGTATTCGTCGCCCAAACAGTCGATGTTCTGACCAGGGGGCTCTCCCTTCTCCGTGGGGTTAACCATCTGTTCTAGAATTGTGGAACGTTTTCAATTGAAATTCATTTATTCCAAGTTTTTCAGGAAAATTTGTTCATTTATTCATATGAGCATCTCACATAACCTCTTATTTCATCAATGCTCGAATTGATTTTTCTCAAACCTCTGCATTACTCCAAGATACCATGTAAAACTCATACCAAATACTGAGAGAGAAATGTTCCGTGCTTCTGAATCGAAGTAACTGCGAAATGGAAATAGAATGGAATGCGCTGAATCTAGTACTCCTGATTGCGAGCGGATCGAGAGAGCCAATTTTGGGATATTTTCATCAGAATATACGGTATTTCAAGGTTACGGGCGCTCGTTTTCCGGCGATTCGAGTACATAGAGAGCGGCGAGCATGTTTTTTGCTATTCGCGAAACTCATTCAAAACTCGGGTTGCAAGTCTTGGAAAAAATAGACGAATATCCATCAGGGTGAAACCTGCGCCAGAGATAGAGTTTTGTATGATTCCTTTCGATTGATCACGTGTCCCCCGAATTTGAGGAGGAAGCTGACAAATGATCTCAGATTTCACCTCGAGTATGACTTTGGCGATTTTTCGGGACTCAACTCTGATTTATCAGATGGAAACCCCCATTCTCGACTTCGGATTCTGAATGAGCACAGAACTTTGAGCGCAAATGAGTGTTTTTGGAGATTTTTCGGATGACCCATGGGTACATTCGACGGGTTAGGGGCCTCTCAAGAACATCTCAACGGGTCAGAGTATGGGTGCTGTCTCGGAAATGATAAGCCATTATCGGAGAGATCCACTACATTTCACTCGACCTCTGACCTGTGACCTTGAGCGTGACCTTGCCCGTTTTTGAAAGTCAACTCTAGTTTCATGACGAGAAAACCCGAAATATGACTCTGGATTCAGAATAAGCACAACATTTCAAGCGGAAATGAGTTTCTTGACGATCTGATGGATGACCCTGGGATTATTAGAGGGTCAGAAGTCTATCAGGAAGGTCTCAACGGGCCAGAGATTAGGTGATATCTCGGAAATGATCAGTCATTCTCGGGAAGATCTCCCAGAGTTCACTCGACCTCTCACCTGTGACCTCAAGCATGACCTTGCCCGGTTTCGAAGGTCAATTCCAGTTTTCCGAAGGCAAACCTCGATTGATGAGTCCGGATCCGGGATAGTCACGAAATCTTACGTCCAAATGAGTTTTCTCAAAAATCTTTCGGATGACCCCTGGGGTCGTTCGAGGGGTGAAAGTCCGCTCAAAAGAATCACAACAGGTCAGACTTTGGGTGAGATCTCGGAAATAATGAGGCATCCTTGTAGAGATCCCACAGAGTTCATTCGACCTCTGTTCTGTGACCTTGAGCATGATCTTGCCCGGTTTTGAAGGTCTGTTTTAATTCCCCGGAGGCAAACCTCGATTGATGAGTCAGGATTCAGTATTAGCAGAACATCTTACGTTCAACGAGTTTTTTCGACAATTCTCCAGATAACCCATGGCGTCCTTCGAGGGGTCAAAAGGCTCTCAAAAATGTCTCAACGGTTCAGAGTTTGGGTGAGATCTCGGGAGCAACAAAGCATTTTCGTGGAGATCCCACAAAGTTTTCTCGACCTCTCACCTGTGACCTTGACCATTACCTCGCCTGGTTTCGAAGGTCAATTTCAGTTTTCCGAAGGCAAACCCCGATTGATGAGTCCGGATCCAGTATGAGCACTACATCTCACGTTCAACGAGTTTTCTTGACAATTCTCCAGATGACCCATGGCGACTTTTGAGGCGTCAAACGACGCTCAAAAGAGTTTCAACGAGTCAGAGCTTGGTTGAGAGCTCAGAAATAATAACGCATTTCCGTGGAGATTCCGCAGAGTTTACTCGACCTCTAATCTGTGACCTCGAGCATCACCTCGCCCACTTCTGAAGGTTAACTCCAGGTTTTCGAAGGGTAACCCCGATTGATGTCTCCGGAATCAGAAAACTCACGAAATTTTACGTTCAGATGAGTTTTTTCGATAATTTTCCAAATGACCCCTGGGGTCATTTGAGAGCCTCTTCAATGCATTTCAACAAGTCGGAGCTTGGGCGATGTCTCAGAATCGATCAATCATTTCCAGGAAGATCGCCCAGAGTCCACTCGACTCCTGACCTGTGACCTCGAGCATGACCTTGCCCGTTTCTGAAGGTCAACTCCAGTTTCCCGGAGGAAAACTCCGATTGATAAGTCCGGATCCAGCATGAACACAAAATTTCACGTTCAATGAGTTTTCTCGACAATTATTCAGATGACCCATGGGGACTTTTGAGGCATCAAACGACTCTCAAAAGGGTCTCAACGGACCAGAGTTTGGTTGAGTTCTCGGGAATAATAACGCATCTCCGTGGAGATTCCACACAGTTTACTCGACCTCTAACCTGTGACCTCGAGCATTACCTCGCCCACTTCTGAAGGTTAACTCCAGGTTTTCGAAGGGTAACCCCGATTGATGTCTCCGGAATTAGAATGCTCACGAAATTTTACGTTCAGATGAGTTTTTTCAAAAATTTTCTAAATGATCCCTGGGGTCATTTGAGAGCCTCTTCAATACGTTTCAACGAGTCGAAGCTTGGGTGATGTCTCAGGATCGATCAATCATTTCCGGGAAGATCGCCCAGAGTTCACCAGACCTCTGACCTGTGACCTTGAGCATGACTTTGCAGATTTTTGAAGCATATTCTTAGTTTTTCAAAGGGAAACCCCCATTTTTGACTCCAAATTCTGAAAGAGCGCAACATTTCACAGTCCTAAGAGTCGTTTATCCTTCTGGCCTCCACGTTCTCTCGGATTTCACCGTTCCCAAATGCACAACTCTTCCATGAGCCCGGACGAGGTAGGGAAGAGTTGCCCTCTATATTTTTGGGGTCGCTGAACACAAATTCAATGCCCAAATGAGTCTTTTTTGGTTTTCGCCATCGCTCATGTGGCTCTAAAATCAGGTTTCGGTTGCACACATCACGAAAAATCCGCCATATTGGATACGCTATCTTGAATTTCGATTTTTCGAGGGCATTCCGCATTTTCTACTTCTAAAACCCCCGAGTACAAAATTCTAACTTCATTCAGGCATGTTCTTCAGTTTTGACATCATTATGATGAATTCTTGAATTCATTCACAATCGCATTTTCATCATGCATCCGGCAAGTCATCGGAGTTTGCGCCGTCTTACGGATCTCAAAACGTACCCAGTCTGAATTCATAGCGAAAAAGGTTAGGACGAGTTAAGTTAACTCGTCCTTGTGCACTACGGATCGACCTCGTTCAGACGAGTTAACTCGGGTTTGTGTCCCAGAGGGTTAACGAGGCGTCCAAGTATCGTTGCAACACGAGTTGTATGAAAAGAAATGGTACGGCATTACCATGGCTGCGTGCACGTGTGCGCACGCTTACCCCAGCGCCCGACTACGCAACTCAGTCGGTCACGGTGCGCTGGCCGGAGCACACGTAGCAGAAATCGCCATCGAAGATTCATAGAGCTGTTGCCTGTTGTTCGTGCATCGACACATTCCCCACGTATACAGTCTCCAGAAACTATTCTGGAGTCCATTAATCTTAGAGGGTTTTCAGAATATACCCCACGAAAGTTGCGAAACTACTAGGCGGCTGCCTCTGTGCAGCAGCCTAGTGTATGATACTTCTGTCACAGAGAACATTTCGATAAGCACTGTCAATAGACTGCATCATGCCTTCAACTGAAGAGTATCGATGTGAGATCGTTATTTTGTATGAATCTAACCGTTCATTTGAAAGAATCGCTCAGCGGTGGACAGGATTGCATCCTGAGAGTCCAATGACGGATAGGGGCGTTTCGAAGCTAATCAATAAATTTCACAGAACTGGGAGCGTCAATGATGCCCCCCGATCAAGTCAAAGGAAAGTTGACAAAGCAGGAGTAGTTGCAGTACTTGGATCTGTAGTACCAGACCCAAGCACTTCCACTTGTCGCATAAAGCGAACAATTGATATTCCGAAGAGCACTGCTCATCGAATTTTGAGACATAAGTTCTCTCCTTACAAACCATCCGTCTTGCAAGAGCTGTTCCCTGAAGATTATGGCAGACGGACTGATTTTGCTGAAGGCAAGATTAAAATGCTCATTGCAAATCTTTAATTGTGACCTCGTCTTTTTTTCACCGACGAAACTATTTCCTTCCTCATACCAATAGACAAAATGAGGGGTACTGGGCCAATGAAAATCCTCACTGGGTTGTCGAAGGTCGCACCCAATATCCACAAAATTGAACGTTTGGGTTGGTCTCATGGGCTATCGATTGATCGGGTAATTGTTCATCGATGGACATCTCAATGCCGGAAAACACGTTGGATTAATGGAGGATGCCATCGATCCGCTGATCACTCGGATCATTGAAGAGAAGCCGCGTGAGGAGGGAACTCCTTTGGATGAAGGATCGGTAACATTCCATCAGGATGGACATCCAGCGCACACAAATAGAATCGCTCAGCGATATCTAAATAATCATTCTCCTGATAGATGGATAGGGAAATTCGGCCCCATTCTATTGTCTCCCAGGTCTCCTGACTTAAGCCCCTAGACTTTTTCTTGTGGGGACATATCAAGGAGGTCATCTATAGAGACCCTGCGCCCACGAGTAAGGCTAAATTGAGAGAAAGAATGATATAAGAGTGTGGAAAGATGAAGCTTAAAACGATCCAGAAAGCTATTGGAGAGTTCGAAACTCGTTTGTACCTTTGTTTGTAAGTTCAAGATGAACAATTCGAGCATCTCATCTCAATCTTGGTCCATACTGTAATGAGAGCTGGGATCAAGGTCAAGATCCCCAACTCAAAGCTACGTCTTCTCAGTATTTTCTTATTTATCATGTAGAGAAATTCTTGTTGCATCAGCATCGATCTTAAGAATTTTTATGATTGCTTAAGGAGGGCAATCCATTTGAAGAGCTGGGAATCGAGCTCTTCTCGGTAATTTTTACAAATGAACGAAATTTATCACATCATTGTGACTTTCACATCATGTCATATCATAATTCAACTATCACATTTGATTTTTGACATCCAAAATTCCACAAAATGGCGGCGAGACGGCTTACTCTAGCTTGGTCATCTCTCAGTCAGTTGCAAATTAGCGTATCCTCTAGCGTCGGTTCCAATCATCCGAAACCAAAAATCCTTCGTGATTCTGGAGGATATTATAATTGATTACTCCTGAGATTAAACTAAAAAGGAATGAATATTCTGCAATCTTGGAACTCTTGGTCACTTTTGAAGTTATATTGTGATTCTTCTCATTAAATTTCTCACCGGATTTGTTCAAAAGAACATCTAAACTTCAATTTTTCTTCGATTCTAGTTGAGAAGATGTGATTAAAATTTCATGAGGTTTGGACCATAAGTTCTTGAATAATCATGTACGCCAATTTGAAAAATGCAGTTTCGAGAGACACGTTTGAAGTTTTCGCCCATGATGCAATTTTGCGTGTATTACTTGCAATCATGAGAATATACATCTTGATTCTAGAGTTTATTATCACCAGAAAGTCCGATGTAACTTGCAAAATCAACTGCCCGGAGAAAAGATCTGGAAAACGTGTAAGGGCTTGTCCGATTTGTACCTGCAATTGCGAAATTATTGAAAAATGCGTCATCTATGACGTCTGGAACCGTCATGTGCATCTCGCCGGGGCGTCATGAGCGTCTCACCCGAAAGACCGAGCATAGCGCTCGACAAATACGCGTACAGGATTATGTGGATCTTGGAGCTGCATCGAAACCCAGGACATTTTGCAGTTCTGATCGTCTTCGGGAACCTGATGTAAACGTGGAGTAGACCTGGATTCCCTCAGTGTCGCCTCGCGTGTGTGTAGCCGTGGGCTCGGGCCTGTGCTCCACGGAGGGCACAGGCTACTTTCGCGGTCTAAGCATGGGCCTCGCGTTGGTCGCCGGTGCCTGCCGGCCGCGAGCATCCTCGAAAGGCGCATTGATATCCGGTGCCTGTAGGCCGCGAGAATCTTCGAGATCAACCGGCTCCGTGACCCGTTCTGCATTCGTGGCGGAGATTCTTTTCAGTCAGTGATATCGACGGTCATCACCTGCGGATCAGTGATACCCATTTTTCCCATTGATTCTGTCTCACATGGCTTCCCCTGGGCTTTCAGCGAGCAGTTAACTCAGATGAGTGATTCTCATTTCCCAAGTTTTGATCTCGCCCACCAATCCTGGAGATGAGTGGTACTTTGTGCATCATTTCCCATTTCTGCCTGTGGATTTCAACAGTGATGAGCTGCCATCATCATTTTGGAAATTTAAAAACCAAGGCCAATGTGTAATCAGTTCATGGGTAGTGCTGATTTCGTACAAAAGTCCTCTACATACAACTCTGTGTATTCATCTCATCATACCATCCAAAAATACAGTTCACGCACGAACGAGAGCTGAATAATAGCATAAATTTTTTGAACATGACGATCATCCGCGAGAACCATAGACTCATCACCAACTGGTTTCAGAAACCTACATCCTCAGGACGTACTTTGAATATCAATTCAAATCACTCTCCACAATCGAACATAAATATCGTATACAACTTTGTTGATAGAGCTAAATCTCTCTCCCACCCTAGATACCATCGTCAAAATTTACAACTCACTCAGGATATTCTTTTTGATAACGATTGTCCGCCTCCATTCGTAGAAAGATGTATTGATACCAAATTGAATCGGTTAAGATATGTCGAACGTTCCAGGGGGAACGTCAGACAACAAACTTCCGCATCACGAGGAACAGTCAGTGTCCCGTACAAATAGGAATTTCTCAAAAAAATGCAAGACTTGTCCCAAAAATTTAAGGTGGCCACCATATTTAAAATCAATAGAAATCTCCAGAATATGATTGTTTGAGGCAAAGACTCGTTGAAAAAATTTGACAATACACAAATAGTATATAAATTCAAATGTGAAGATTGTCCAGCATCGTACATGGGAGAATTTGAGAGGGCACTCTCAGTACGCATTTATGAACATGGAACTTTCGAAGAACCGCATCCAGTAGTATCTCTGCATACAAAACAGTTGGAGCATGAATTTGACTGGTTGAATACCAAAATTTTGGATGAAAAATCCAACTCCAAAAACCGTTTGCTCTCAGAGATGATCCAAATAAAATCTGACCCTTGTAATATCAATGAAATTAATGACGTTCGAAAACTGAATAGGATAGATGACTCCCTCCTAGTTAACTTTCAAGAATTCTAGTCAAGTCTTCGTTCCGCAATATGTAGCTCCTACTCTTATTCCCCCACGTCGATGCTACCGTCCTTCAATACACTCACTCATGAGTGAAATCGTATGTCCACACCAGTCAGCTGTTGACGAGACGTGGAAACACTCATGTTCCACGTTCGGAATCGTATTTTTTAGCCAAATTCCTATTATGTAATTAGTAACATAAGAAACAAGATGATTATATCTGATCCTCGGTGTAAAATGCAACATCGTTCTAGCGTCCATATGTCTTGATACGTGTTATTGTCTTCATGAATCTTGTAGATATCCCTGCTTGAAGAGATCGTCAGATCAGTTCGATGGAACGTTGCAAAATATATACTTTTTTGCATGAACGAGTGCTATCATCTAAACTCCAGTCCTCCAAGGTCGTTGAAGATATCAATACCATTCATTTTCCCATGAATGTTCATACTGTGAAAATATTTTGACCAATGTTCCAGGCTTGGACTTATCTAATATTGAAGTGGAGAGAATTGAAAACACTAACGCCAACAAGGTCAGGCCTATCTGCTGCATCTCAAGGGCATGTCGGAGTCATGCAACGTCTGGAATACGGGTGCGCGATCTCCTCGGTACTAGAATGGATTCCACAAAAAAGTAGGACAAAGTAGGGCAAAACGAGAAGGAGACCAATCTAAGTCTATTTCCCCCGAAACTCCAAGACCAGTTAGAGGTCTGTGCGTGCTATACTCTTCGCAAATAATGTGCACAAAGTTTGCGAGTCGAGCAGTCTCGAACATCAACAGCTTGCGCAGCCGCTCAACTTGCAAACTTCGTGCACATCATTTGCAAAATCTATCACACGTACAGACCTCTAATTGATCTCAATTTTTGGTAACACAGGAGCAGCAAGAGTGCTACTATGGGACCCAAGTACGGAAGGAAAATTTCTCTCAAAAACAGCGCAAAATTCTACAATGGAAATTTTTTCATGGATTATTGTTGATATGATTCTCGAGATCCCGTCCAAATTTTTGAGATGCAGTCGCATGAGTATTAGTCCAGTCAAGTTAGCATTTCGGATCAAAATTTCTGGAGGTAGCTATGGCTAAAATTTTTTCGACGTGGACACCCCCAGAAGTAATAATCTACCCGCCCGGCTTCCAAAATCGACCGGCTCCATTCTATAGGGCCGATTTGGTGAAAAACTCTGCATTTCCTCTCTCCTTTTGCGGATGAACGGAAAATTCTGGATTTTCCAAAGAGCGGACCGGTCGAATCTCATAGCTGGTTGAATTCTGAATCGATTGAAGAATAAGATGGTTTTGGCAACTCATTCCAGACACTAGTTGTAGCATTAACCGATAAAATTTCTAAAATATTCCAATCATTCATTGCTCAATTGATATGAGGAGTTCGAGTCTGTATTTGTTAGAAAAAGACCGATTTTGCAAGATTTTTGTTGGCTCATAACTCGGGAACTGTTCAAGCTATTCCCTCGATTCTTCATCCATCGAGATATCCTTATTTCTCTCCAAATTTTGAGCCGAGTGAAACCACTTCGCGATTTTTCAATCCTGAGATACGCTTTATTTTGAAAAAATCGATATCTTATGAACAATTGCAGATTGGAATCTGAAAATCGAGTTGCACCTAGCCAAGTGTTTGTAGATCTCTTTGTGATATGAGAAGATATCTCTGAGACGTCTGCGGATCTTCCATCACGAGTGGAAGTTGATAAAAATCTAAGAAGGGCCTGGGATGAGCGCGAAAAGACAGTGGGAGGCATGGTGGGGGAAGCCGTCGCGCGTGCCTCGTGACACCCAAGAAACTGAGCCGCGCGCTTGAAAGTCGAGCACACGAGATTTTTTCGTGATATTTCGGCTTCTATTCATCCAATTCCCTTCATTCTCCTCCTAATCTAGGATAGTTCTTCCCAATAAAAGCAGCTATGTGGTTCATTTTGACGCACAATGACCTGGAACAAACCTAGATGTAATGATCGTGTCGGTGCAAACTTTTAACACTCATCATCATCGTATCAGATCAACGTGGGGATTTTGTTAGTCCTCCATTGTGTCGAATGCACGAAACAGTACGAAAAAGCTTATATGACATTTTAATACGGAGATACCTGTTCAATCGGAGACGAATACCACACGATCTCCTGTGTTTTTTTTTCAGATCTTTGAATAATACTCAAAAATGATGAGGTTTCAAGAAAAATATCATATTAGCATTTCTGTACCCCTTTGTGTATTTGACACGGCAGAGGACTAACAAAATCCCCACGTTCATCTGATTCGATGATAATGAGTGTTAAGAAACTGCACCATCACGATCAGTAATCCTAGATTCGTTCCAAGTCATTGTGCGTCAAAATAAATCACATAGCTGCTTTAGTTGGGAAGAGCTACCCCAGATGAAAAGAAGAAGTACAAATATCACGAAAAAATCTCGTGTGCTCGACTTTGGAGCGCGCGAGTCAGTTCCTTGGGTGTCATGAGGCACGCGCGACGGCTCCCTTCACCATGCCTTCCATTACCTTTTCGCGCTCATCTCAGGCCTTTCTGGGATTTTTATCAACTTTCACTCATGATTAAAGATCCGCAAACGTCTCAGGGATATCTTCTCATATCACAAACAGATCTGCAAACATTTGGCTAGGTGCAAATCGATTTTCAGATTCAAATATGCAGTTTCTAATAAAATATCGATTTCTTTTAGGAGGAACTGTATCTCAAGATTGACAAATTGCAGAGTGATTTCACTTCGCTCAAAATTTGAAGAAAAATGAAATGAAGAATCGCGGGGATATCTCGCATGGTTCCCGATCATGAGCAAACAGAAATCTTGCAAAATCGCATTTGCAACCCAATGCAAGTTCCACGTACGGGTACGAGCGTATGGAATTCTTTTCAATGGGATATGAAAATGTACATTCCGGAGAACTCGCATAACTTTTCTTGGATTTTTCAGAGGACTCTCACCCAAAAATTTTCCACCGCCACTTGATAACATACAATTTTGAACAAATAGAATAGCTTGGAATGGGTGAGTCGGATCCAGCTGAAATTTTGTGGGTATGGAGAACCTTGTGACAGACACTCATTCAAGTAGTTACAAACTCACACTACTTATATCCATTGAGCAATGAACAATTGAAATATTTCAAAAATTTCATTGTTTATTGCTATAACTAGAGTCTGAATTGAGTTACCAAAACCATTTTCATTTTTCAATCAATTCAGAATTCAACCGGCTATGAGATTTGGTCGTTTCGCTCTTCGGAAAACCTGGAATTTTCCAATTATCGGCGAAAAAGAAGGAAGAGATGCAGAATTTCCACTAAATCGGAAATATGGAATAAAGCTCGTCGATTCCGGAGGGCGGGGGAGGGAGGGGGGGATCATTACTCCTGGGGATGTTCTACGTCGGAGGAATCTTAGACATAGCTACTTTCAGTCCGAACAAAAATCTTGGCAATTCCGAGCTAATTTGACTGGACTATACCTCGTTCAAACCCACCGTGAAGGATGATAATTTCCGACCTCCCTCGAGCTCGTCAAGAACTCGAAAAGAAATGTGAGGTGGTTGATACTTCAAAGGATACGGCGTTTGGTGCGCTTCTTATACATGATACGATAGCCGCACTCACGGCAACGAATTGGGTCTCTTGGTCGAATCTCATTATCGTGGTGGCATTCTGTAACAGAAGGAAATGGTGATTCCTTAGTGTCAAGAATTTCAACAAGATCTAATTTCTATCGAGATAAGATGAATGAATAAGGAGACTGATCTCCGGTCATTTTCGAACTCGTTTTTCGTCGACTATTCACATATAAACAATGGCAACATTTCAAACCGTTGTGAGCGTTGTGAGAGGTATTCACAAGAGTCAGGAGAATGAGGTACATGTCCATAAAATGATTCTCAAGTACGTTAATAATCGAAAGAGATATGTGAAAATGAAGAGTATACAAGTAAATGGAGAGATACGAGTGCACAAGAGACTGATATGCGTAACCAGGCTATCATAACGAGGTCAACCCGGGTGACGGAATGCTGATGGAATAGTTCTACTGAAAGTATCACCACGGAGGAGCTCACCCGAAAAATGCGGGTTGAACCGACATGTACAGGTGGCGGGCCTTATTCCCTCGCCACTCATAGGCTCCCATTGGCGTGCGGGGGGAGGGGAGGGTGGTTACTGGATAGCTTGGGAGTCATTCCAACTCTTGCTGCTTCCATTTAGACGGCACGAATGTGTCCGGATGACGGTGTCGCGACCGCGGATTACAGCCAGTCTGAGTGCTGTCAAGAAGTTGCGGGTTCAACTGTTTTCGGAGCTCCCGAGAAAAGCGAGGAGTTACCCGCGCGAGCGCCGGTTAGACTCTGCAGCCATTCCTTGTAACCTAAGCTTATCGGGCCAAGGGGGGCGCAAGAGCTCGCTGCTCAAGGTAGACTGTCGATCTGGTGTCTTCTGGGCCTTCTTGAGTCTTTGAGGTGCGAAGTAACTTGTGTACATCTATCGGCCGGGGGTCGTCACCTGGCAGATGTCTGGAGAGATATCCCAGCGCTGGGTTTCTCCAGTGGGAAGTTCCAGCGCCACGACAAAGGTCCATTGATGAGAAAGTGTACTGTACTAAAAAACCGAGCATGAACAACTGCAGAATCACGTACGAGTATAGAGAGATTTACATTGAAATCGGTTGAATGGGACATCCCGTATATTGCGACGCTTCTTGCCTAAACCGGAAAAATTATGTTGGTTTGAACGAGGATTTTACTTGATATATTGGACACCGAGTATGTTGGAAACCTGCCCAAGTTGTACAGTTCCGCAAAATCCAAGAATATATTCCGCATGTTGGGCTTGTGAAGATCTGATTATTGTGAGCTGAGATCTCAAATTGTCAAAATGAATGTTATAATGAGCCTCAGACGACAATATAACCGCACTAAGCGTAGTCTTTTTCCCATCTACTTTACCTCGCCTCTCGCTTCGTCTCGCTTTTGCGAGGCGGAGAAGGTTCATCGCGAGCCTTTCACTATTGAACGATCGCACCAAAGGCAGAAAACCGGGCTCTCCGCCTGGATGCAGCGAGAGGACTTTCCTAACCGTCGCACTTGATGCGAACAGCATTGGAATATCTGCAAGGGAGCGTACCTCTTCGCACGAATCGACGAAAATCTTGCACATCACCTCTTATTGGGGCGAAGCCTCTCTATCTGCAACTCTGTACTTTTTTCGAACCCCATTTTGAGATAACCATGGAACCGATCTTCACCTGATTTGGTACACATACTCTGTGCATGTTCAAGTGTTGCATATCTCGAGCTTTAACTGTTCGACTCAGAGCTGAGTTATTGAAGTCACATAAAAAATACGCGCCATAGATATACCTTTTGCAGTTATCGGTGGTTCCTCCTATTCATCTTCGTCACTTTCCCTCGCTTTGCCGCGTGTCTTGTTCCGATACCGCCGAGCGGCCGCCGAGTCGAAGTTTTTCCTCTAACAGAATGTTGCGCGGAAGATTTATGACGTTGCTCCTCGTCAATATTGCATTGACGCCTTCGGGTTATCTACCAAATTCACTTCGGATTGAGCCCGATTGTTCAGAATGGCACAGCAACTCCCACTTGCAGCGGAGCATTCCTCCCAAGTCATATCTTGGAACTTATAACACCTGTCGCGTCCGTGTATTATTCATTATAGCTCTCTTTCAATCCATATTTCGGTGGATATCATCCGACAAACTTGTAAATTTGCGTTCTAAGGTACGGAAATGCGAAAAATGAGCTTTTCAATGTGCAGAGGGATCCCCCCCCCCCCACCCCTCGAGTGACATGGAGAATGACAATATGAGTCTCCATGTCGTTTACGTTGGAATCCCACTATCTGCAAGCAATACTCATCACTCTCAAATGATAGATTTTCAGTAATTGCATATGGAGAATCAAGAGAATATTACTTTTTAAAGTGAAAAATGAGAGGTGTTGAAATTTTTGTATATTTCTCCAATTCCACGAGTCATTCGTTGAGGCCACGTCGGAGCAAAATTTGAGGTTAGGTTACATTTCGAGTTAAGCTTCCAGCAAATCATGAATATCTACAGTGAATATTGAAAATCTGCGAACGTACCCGGATTGCCACTGCTGTGAGGAATGATGAGGAATAACCCACGAGTGCGATTGGGTGCAAACGGGGAGAATGGCATCAAATAAGCAGAAGCATCTTCGATCGGATCTTGCATCATTCTGGGATGATTGCGATTCGATGCCAATTCTTCAATTCGCATCTAATAGCATCTGTGGATGATCCTAATCGTCCCTCAAACCAGTATCAATTCGGATACGTTCGTAGTTTTCCGAGATTTTTTACCTATCTTTTTATGATTGAGTTCCAAGGAATTCAATTATAGCTTCGGAATTTCCTTCCATATGGTTTCAAGTATTGCTAGTTGGTGAGCAAACCATGTTATCAAAAAGGGTATAGAGGAGCGAATTGAAGGGATTAGCGAACCGATGCGGCTAGCTGATCCACGTATAGTTTGACGCGCTTCGCCTCATTTTGGTCGCAAACACCTAGTATTGGTACGAGAAATAATCTAAGAACTTCCCATACGCAAGTACTCCAGTCAAATTCATATGTCATCGAGGCAGCATATTTTAAATACACGGTTTGCCTGGGCTGACTTTTACTCAAAGTTCGTCGCTTCTCAGAGGTTCTTGCGGGATCTCTTCCGGCATGATCACTGGATCATCTTCCAACATAAATCAAAATATTTTGTCGACGTTTTCTATTTTTATCCCAATTTTAGTTATTTTTCATGTACCAACTCGTTCATACACCTCTATTCGTCCAACGTCTTGCCGAGTCAAGTTCAGATTTGAGGATATGGCTAAAATACACTTAGTGCACGATAAATTGACCGAGTATTCATGATTCCCAACAAAAATTCCTCCCAGATGCAGCGTTTACTATGATACAGTTTATCATGCCGGTTCTCCGTGGTCGAGTTTTGCAAATCGTGGAAAGCTCGGATCATTCCTGTTGAATCGGAATGATTAGTAGTGGTCTTCGTAATCGCCATATTATGCTTTCGTGACTCTGTGAATAATAGCGCTTGTCCGCGAGAGCGCCTCAAATGTAAACAATGAACACGTGGCAGCGGCTTAGGTGTAATTAGTAATTCACTCGAAGAATTTTCCAGACAGCGAAATGTGCGCAATGTTTTCAGTCTTGAATCGGCCCTTCAAGCGGTATCATGGATGTCCAAACTATAAGTAGTTGTGCTCGAACTCACTGTGACAACAGATATTTTCTTTGCCTGCTATGCCAATACAAGTGTCAATCAATGGTCAAGATCTCATCTGCAATACAAGTGAAGATCAAGAATTGATTCGAAAATTACAATCCTCGCGATGAAGATTTGCCTTGAATGCTTTGCAATGCATGCAAGCGTGACTTGTATCGGAAGAATATTCGGAAAAATTTTCAACCAAATTTCTCTCAGTTCAAACCGAAAATCGAGACAAGATCCACGGGTAAGGTGCGTCTTGTTGATTGTGCGAGATCCCCAGATCGCCGAGACGCAGAGATTTTGGTACAGTGAAAATTTTCCCTTCCGAAAGGGTCTGTATTTGTGGAGAAAGTAAGAGAAGGCACAAACAATTGCAGAAAAACGATGTTCTAAGTGCCACAGTCCGACTGGTCCGGCAGTACCGCAGGAGTGTCCCCTTTCTGCTCTTACCTCCAATTTAGGAGAAATGATTAATACTCCACGCAATGAGAAGCAAAAAGAACAACTGTGCGCCCAAGTGATCGTTGATATGCGAGAGAAAAAGATTGATGAGTTGAACGATAAGAGCCATTCCATTCCTCTCTCCACAATCACGGAAAACCGCAAGAGGTAAGAGTCGGCAAAATGCGCGGAGTGGCAAGATGATAGAGAATAATCTCAGCAATAACAGCACAATAGAAATAGCTCGACCACTTCGTATCGCGATGGGCAACAGGGGAGCCATGGAGCCCTACCTAAGAACATACCTCGAGGCGCGAGATTACAAAACAAATACATTTTTCCTAGTGGAACAGTTCGATTTTGTAAATGTGAGAGAAGATATCGAATCTGGAAGTGCAAAACAGTGGTGTATCGTAAAGATGTGTCTGATTCATCAAACATGTCAAGAACGTAAAACAGCTACCTAATTTTCATGACAAAAAAGATGGAATAGACGGTGGTGGAGTCTTTTTAACAGTGTGCTTGAGCATTCAACCTCTGTAGAACACTGGTAATGTTAGCACTTTGAGTAATTCAAAGGAACGTCAGGAGTACTCAGATGGGATCTCTGCAAGGAATTTCAAATATTTAGGCATGAAAGGACTCTCCAATTTTGTTCTCGCACATTGGTCCATCAATTGTGGTCAGGAGTTGAAAATTATCGACTCGATTCGGGATGGAACGATCGCAACGAATTTGAAACTCGCAAACATACTAGCAGGCCTGATGCCTCACCCAAGCTGGTATCTTTGCACGTGGTGCTATGCCAACAAGAAAGATCTCGCGCATGTCGAAGAAGCTCGAACAACCAGAAAAATACACGACAACTACACGAAATGGTGTGAGTCTGAGTCGAAGGGAAATCAAAGAAAATCTTATGAATATTGAATCAATTTCAACATCACAAAATCCTTCGACGCATCTCCGTAAAAATTGAACGGAGGCCGAAGGTCCACAGCTTCAATCGGAGAGATTCGATTGAATCTGCGGCACACAGCATACATATGCTAAATTGAATTTGAAAGGTTGCTCATTGTGGCCGAGAGTGAAATTTGGAGATGAATACCAATTCAAATCTCCCGCGAGCGTATAACCAATCCAAAATTTCACCGGCAGTCGGACACGAATCTACTGTAAAGACGATTTCAATGGAAAGAGCGTGTTAAACCGCTCCCTCGAGAGCGGTCTAACTGGAGTGCGATTCATATATGAGCGGAATCAAGTTCTCTGACAATCGGCCACTCCGTTCAGTACGTCCGGGCACTAACCTTGGCGAAGATCGTCCGTGCCCCTGACGAGCTGGATCTCCCAAGGAAAGGCGAAACACACTAACATCAGCGTAGAATCAAATTCTTCCATTCGTCCCATCTCAATCAATTTCAACACCAAAAATTCCTTCGATGCATATTCATGAAAATAAAACGGAGCTCAAAGATTCACAGCCTCAATCGAAGACATTCGATCCAAACTGTGGCGCCCCGCATACATACGCTGAATTTCATGCACAAGGTTGCTCATTGAGACTGAGAGTAGAGTTTGGAATTGTTACAAATTCAAACCTCCCGCGAGCAAGTAACTTATTGAAAATATCACCAAAGTCCATTTGATCCTCACTGTCCCTTCAAGTATAAGCACACGAACATGTTCGAGTACGTTACTCGACTTGATATGCCATCAACGCAAAATCTTGAGACAGTTCATATGCATGAAAACCGCCGAAAAACACTTGCTCCTTACTATTCGCTCTAGTATGAGCACTCGAAGATCTTGAAAATATTGATGAATATTGTCATATGAGTACGCTTGCTCTCGATACTACTGTACACGAGTTTACATAAATTAACTCTCATCGTCAAACTCCTTTCGGAAGTGATTTTTTATCGGTTTGATCAGCACATAAACAATTGGCTACATGCATTTTCTTTGATTCCCTAAACAAAAGGTATGGCAAATCAGAGCAAATTCAGCGGAATAAGGTGCAATTTGAGAGAAAATTCTCAAAATTCTTTTTGAACTTGCGCAAATTGTTTAAAAGTCGCGTTACTTGAAAATGACTTGCAGTAGTCGAGCCCCGCGTGACGTCATATGGATACAATCATCAGCTGCGACTACAGTAAATAGATAATCTGGCATGATTTTTTGTAAGTGGCAACTCGAATGTGCTTTCAAAATGTGGTTTTTTATTCATAATAGGGATCAAACTGTACAGTGAACGTTTTTTCCGAATTGTTTGGTTCACGCCAGTGGCTGAAATTAATTGGTCAAGTTGATGTTATTGAAGCTTACTTGTGCGGTATATAAAACGTAATGTGATTAGTCGCAGCACTTGTGGCGGCACATAGGTCAAAGCCGTCTCAATTCAAAAAATCAGTCTAGAAAATATCTCATGTTTGGATTCTCACTTGAAAATTTCAAGTTGAAGAATGTCAGTAATGGATTTGGAGGTTAGTGTCCAATTCATTCATCTCACTAATACAGTGTAGAATCAAGCTTCAGATCAGTTCATCTCATCCCTGCTATGGTTTAAGTTCAAAACCAATTCGTCCTCCATGTATCTAGGAATTCCACACAAGTGATCAGGTTAATGGAAGAGACTCTGAGAAATCCAAAAATGTACCCTACAAAGTCGCTGTGACTGCGAGCAAATTACTTCTATCAGCTGTCACAAAATCCGTTCTAGTTGGTTGGCCATGACAACGACGTTTTCACTCAAAAACTCGGGGTTGATTATAAAGAACTATGCCAGACTATCTGTTTACTCTAGTCCCAGCCGATGATTCTATTCATATGACGTCACGCGGGGCTTGACCACTGCAAGTCACTTTCAAGTTACGCGATTTTTGAACAATTTGCACAAGTTGAAAAAGAATTTTGGGAATTCCTTCTCGAATCGCACCTTAATCCATTAAATTTACTCTAATTTGCCATACCTTTTGTTTAGGGGGTCAAAATATGCAGGTAGCCAATTATCATAACACGAAAGGTATATTTCTGCTCCCTGAATATTTGAGATATTGGTCTGGAACTCCATATTCAAGTTCACTTTCAGACCTCTTAGTTACCTCAAAACTCCAGACTGGTCTGGTCATTAGTATCCAAGAAAACCTATTTGTTAATCAGAATTCTGTGATAAATTTTTCTATTAGAACTCTATTTACTTTCAAGATCGAACTCTTGAAGAAAATTGGAAAAATTCAGATCCCCGGAAGGTATTATATTCCGATGAGCCATTGCTAAAACCTCGGATTTCACATACTGCGTGCGTCATTTGTGGGGTTATTCGAATCTTGTGATTTTCGGAAATTTAAGGCACTGGATAAACCAGAAACGGTTAGAAGAATCTGAGAAATCATTTTTGCAATCAATAGCTGCTACTTTTCTCTGAATTAGAAAAGAAGGATCAATGCCCTACGACATTTAGATCCTGAGATACGCTTTATATCTGGAACATCAATTTCTCATGAACGATTGATACAGAGATTACAGAGTACAACGATTACAGATTAGGTTCCAGGCAATTTAGTGTTCAATGTTGGTAGTTTATCCTGGTGAACGGAAGGATATTGAAATATCATTCCCATGTCGGCAATCATGATTGCAAGTATGCTCAAATGCACGAAAAGGTACGCGACTTCGGGAGAAAGCGTAGTGAGGGTAGCCACCAAGCGTCGGGAGCTCCTCGGGTTTATTCCACAACAGGTGCAGAAATCGATTTAGGGCAGCATTTTTGTTTTAGAGTCGCGAGCGCACGGGATACGCGGCACATCGAGCCGACTTTGTGGCAGTTTGCGAGGTGCGCAGTGCCAACTCTCCCACCTCCATGGCTTGCGGCACATCGGAATACACGGAGAGAAGGTAGCGCAGTCGACAGGACACCAGTTGAGTTTGCTTCGTCGAGAGGCTGCGACCCGCTGCTTGCGCTAGCGTTGAGGGCGTGCCTCTCATCCCAGCGTGCGCGTTGCCCGTTTTGCGGCACACAGAAAACGGCACCTGAAAATTTGAGGCGACAGGACGGACTGCGGCAGGGCCGAGTGGGAATTCTACCGTGAGGGCAAAGCTGACGTCGCGGCAGAACGCGGTGAGTCCTTGCACAGAAAAACTCCCAATCGTGGCAGCAGCATAAATGGTCCGATGCTCCGGCGGTGTTCGTGACCTATTTCGCCCAAGAGCGAGTCGCAATCAGCTGCAGTGAGATGAGGCGTTAGCAGAAGCAGAGCGATGGCTGAAGCAGCTAGAAGAATTACCGTATCGCCAGGACAGTCTCAAGATTGTCTCGGTCTTAAGCTCTAGCTGCAGGGTGGGTATTGTTGTGTGTATGCTCGTCTGTCATCGCGTTCGACGCTCGCTCAGCAAGAGGCAAGCTGCACAAGCTACTGCAGCGATGCGGAATCGCTCTCCCGTTTTCCACGATTCATACTGCTATGGTTGGTTCACTGCACTGACGCAAATTCAAAACGTGTGATGCTGGAACTCTGAGTTCCAGGATGATATTTATACCTGCTTCCTCGGTTAGACATTTTCCAGTCTGCACTCGCTCGTACTATCGGCCCTGTCGCTCGATTAGTGGACATCCCAGCGACTGATACTCGTTTCCTTTCCCTGCGCGAAGTACGTGCCGCCAGAACAAGCGAGTGTGTGGCGGCAGTATCTCGATCAACTCTAGCCGCACATCAATCGTCGCGTTCTGTTGCCGCGATGTTGGTGTTCTGAAGCAGCGTGGACAGGCGCACACTGGCAGAACTCGAGTCCGGTTCTCCATCAGAACAAATCCGCATTCTGCCGCCTCGGGCCTCAGTTTTGCGCGTAGTGTCGGAGGTATGCCAGACATCTCGCCAGTAGTCTCTAGACAGTAGTCTATCTCGGCATGACTGTAGCATCAGGAGCGCGTGGTGTGGACAATAATAAGCACCCAACCATGCGACCGGGATCCTTTTGCCTGCCCTTTTCTTCTCCCCATATGACGGAGATGGGGGCGGGATACGGAACTCTTAAGGAAAAAATCGCCCATCTTCCGAGGAGATGTGGGCACCCCTGAACCAGTAGTTGTGAAAATTTCGAATATTTCGAATATCTGTGCAGCGTCGCAGTTCACGCGGGAAATCTTTCGCAGCTTCACCAGAAACTCTTCCACATCCGCAAACCAAGAAACCCATTGCGCACGTGATGATTTCTGAGCGAACAAGCCAGTTAGCTTGCATGGGGTTGGAAAAGAACCCTCGCGCACATGTGGACCTCAGTCGCACGGCTCGATTAGGTAACTCGTTACAGACTCGCGAGCATGAGAGTTCCGTCACTACTCTTCGTGTTTGCGAAAAGCTCCCCGCCTAGATCGGTGGTATTTCTCCTCGAGCGGATATCCCCGTACGCAAATTTTTCTGTCCGCTGCTCATACGCAAATCGGGGAGGTTTGGATATCGTACGCGAATTCTTCGAGCCTAAGTCCGTGCGTGAATTCTCTCGTCGCGAATTCCCTTAATCGTGGCTCATTCGCTGAACTTGGAGTGTTGGTTATCGGTCATGAATTCTTCGAGATCGAATCCATGCGCGAATGTTCTCGTACGCAAATCCCTTCGTCTGTGGCGCATACGGGAATCTTCGAGTACTGGTTATCGAACGCAAAATCTCTGGTCTCGGACATTAGGCGCGAATATTGTCGTACGTGAATCTCACTGTCTGCGGGTCATGCGGGGATCTTCGAGTTTTGGTTATTGTACGCGAATTCCTCCAACACCGGTCCGAAACCAAGTATTCTCGTACGCGAATCCCCTCGTTTGCGGCTCATACGCGAATCTGTGAGGTTTGATTACCGTATGCGAATTCGGCGAGCCCGGACCCATGCGCGGATATTCTCGTACTCGAATCCCCTCGTCCCAAAGCTGAAATGACGGACTATCTGAACTCACTCCCCGGGAGTTCGAGCGGTAAGAAATCATCTCGCACGTAGATGCCATAGAACAGTACACGATCTATCATCCCTATCATTTTCGGATCCGGAAACCAGTTGTGACCATCATGGTACCCGATTTCTCGGTGGAAATACGTTGTCAAAGCTGAGAATACGTACTATCTGAACCTACTACTTTGCAGTGTGAGTGGTCGAAATTCATCTTGCACTCGCATATCATACATCAGTCTACGGTCCATCATTCTAATTATCCCCAGCTCCCGGATCCAGATAGGCCCATCATGGTACCCGATTTCTCGGAGAGACTACGATTTTAAAGCTCAGGAAACGAACTATCTCAACTCACTTCCCGGCAGTGTGAGCGGGAAGAAATTCTCTCGCACCCAGATTCCATGCGACC
>JAPYYZ010000100.1:0-35819 GCA_030522705.1 Eretmocerus eremicus | reverse complement strand
GTAGATCCTGCTGATGATCCTAATTTTGTAATGAAGTGACTGCGTTCAAGCCCCTGAACTTGATTCGAATTCTATCTATAGAGCTGATCAAAGTTATATTATTACCTCCGATCAAACCAAGAAAACTCACTTTCTCATTTTGAGTCATAAACCCATTCCTGTCGATAGCTATTTCAGCAACACTATTCGTATGTGCTTTTCGTTCACAAACACAAACTGTAGCTCTCCGAATCGCCTCATGTGTATGAGTTACAAACAACTCACTCGGCAGGGATGAATTTCACTGATCTGCCAGAAGATCATTCCTATTGCAATATTTTGTTGATGCACTCTGTATTAGACGTATCAAAGAGTTTTAAGTTGAATATCATATGAGTAAATCAGCCTATGAGTCAAAACTGGGGAATTAAAATATTGAAACCACGCTAAGTCGTTTCCCAAAAATTATAATGTGTATACAGTCAAACTTTTACATGTATCCTCAACAAAGCTATGAGATTTAGAAATTATCCTTGGGCATCAATTTTCACGCAAGCAGTCGAAATTAGAGACTTGTGTAGAGAAGAGTGAGAAACGAGACAGTGAAGAATAACTTCTTATTGTTGAAAAGATGGATATCATTCCTCTGTCAATACCATTACTACAGGCAACACAAAAGTGATGAGAGCTCAAATAAAAAAATTTCCAGAAGAAAAGGGACACTTCCATATTCTCCGTCTAGCTCCGCTAATGATAATGTTGTAAAAATGTGTGTACTTCCGATGAAATTGTGGATTGTAGTTAATGAATGTCTCATAATTTTATTTTGGTCTAGCAATAGTATCTCATTATTTTATTGAGCACTTATTGATTCGAATGTATACTCATCCAATCAAGGGTTAGAATTTTAAAAGTAGCGGATTAACCTATAGGTCATATAATATAATCAATTTGACCTCACCAAGGCTCTTATTTTCGTTCATCAAACGCTTACATATCCCGAGATTCTTCAGCACTTTCTTGTCTATTTAAAATCTCATATTATGACCTTTGAAATGAATGAGGTAGTCCAATTCATACTGAGAAATGTCGAACTAAGTATTTCACTTCCACTCCATCGAGATTTTAATTTTAAAAAATGCGAAATTCTTCTTCTAGAACAAAGAGAAGCTTCTTGTACACCTCCGACTTCAAATTGTAAAGAACTGAAGAGTCCTAGGTCTGTTCAATTTTAATGATGTTGAGCAAGGTTCTTTCATTCCTACAAATAGCAAACTTTTGACATAAATGAGCTTTCAAGTACAAATGCGTTTGACATTTTTATCGCTCCAAATTGTTAATCCCAACATTCATTACAATTATGTACAAGGCGCGATTGTTCAAATCTAATATTACAGAGCTGCGTTTCAATTAGCATACCCAGTCTCTCGCACGCTCTCAACTATTCAAGGTCTATCTCGGTACAGGAGTATTGAAGTAACCGCGGATCTAATGAACGTGTCACAAAGTGAGGTTGATAGATGTGTAACTGCTACATCTTACTCGAAGCTGCTCATCCACGAGAACACAAGTAAAGCCAGAGCCTCGGATCGAGACGACGATGCGGCAGTATATATTTCGCGAGTCGCTGGGTCGCTCGCCAAGTTTGAAACTCGGAGTCACCTCAATATCGCCGATGTCAACGTCCGCGCGAGTGTCGGTATTATCCCTAAAACCTTGGTAGTCTTTCTTCGCCGCTCGTGCGCACCGCCGCCGCGCAAACAAAACGTTTCATCGGAGAGCTATCGTCGCGCTAAACGTATCCATGTATGAAAGGGAGCTCGGGCGCGAATCTAAAAGCAGAGCTCTTCACAAGTGCGGCGGGAATCCGAGAAAAATCAGGCTCACGCTCTCGGGACGGTGAGATCAAAAAGTCCTCTCTTTGGCTCTTTCGCAGCTCGGGATAGAGAGGCGCGGAGGTGCGAATTCTCCCGGGCGACGTCGGCTCGCACGAGAGAGCGAACGCTCTCGGGAGAGAGAGAGAGGAAACGGCTTGGCGGGACGGATGAATAATGGGAGAAAACTGCTGGGCACGTTTCAGGTGGCTCGTCGATGGACCTGCTGCCGGCTCTGCTGCTCATACACGGCGACTCGTACTCTTGGGGATCGGGCAATCCGCTGAACGGAAGCGCCCTCGCGGCCCACGGCCGCCTCATCGTCGTCTCCATCAACTTTCGCCTCGGCATCTTGGGTGAGTTGAGTGCTCTCTCGCGCGCTCCTTCCCGCGCCCTTTTTCCTCTCTTTCTCTCACTCCCAGCTGTCTCTGCCCGCTTTGGCCCGGCTTTCAGAGAGCGCGTCCCAGATTGCCCGTTCGCGACGACGAGAGCTGCACCGACTCGTCTTATATACCCGACGATCCTCTCCAGCAGATTCGGAGGAGACGCGATAGAATTTTTGCAGCCTATGAGGTCGTGGCTCGAATCTGTTCCTACAGCTGCGACGTCGGGATAGTAATTGTTACCGAGGATATTGGATCCGATGATCGGTAGGTGTGTTCCCGTAATTGGACACGTGGAACGGTTATCGACATGTCAGAATCAATCGACGCGTTGTCCAGTTTAAGGGAGGTATGAAATCCTATGTCGAGGGAATAACGCGTTAGTGAGCGTTCTTAATTTTACAGATGAGTCATTGAAGCCACGGTGTGTCGTGATTACTTTGGAAACAGCTGCTCTGATCCGATTCAAAGAATAAGGTCAATTCTGTCTCTAAGAAGAAATACGCATTACTCTCATCATTTTGATCACTGCGAGGATAATCTAAAATCCAATAATAGGATGAGATCATATTTGAGAGAGCGCAAGTCCGATAGTTGAATTAGTGATCTGAAAAATTCTTAGTCCAAAAGCTTTTCTATGTATCCGAGATCAAACAACTTCAAAATCTTCTGCTTTGCCCATCACATACGCCTATATATTGAAAGAAGCCTTCAAAAATGATTTCAAGAAACATTACTGTTGCGAAAAATCAAGATGGCAATTAAATCGCAAGCCGATTGTTCTGCACTTCGAATCGAATGCCAAATTCGATTGACTCACAATCACTTTGGCAGTTCATTAATAAGTCTGTTCTTATTCTGATTTTGAGGCTAAAATTTCTCGTTGGAAAAATATTTTACAAAATTAAAATTAGTATTTGTGAATTCTGAATAGCAAAAGTTTGAATAATTTAAAAATAATCCTCATGTCTTTCCGAGGACTATGGAGGCAATTGTTGTGGTACAATAAACTCAATTCGAGCAGAAAGGAACTGAAAAATTTAGTTACTTTGTTTTTCAATTCTGTACAAGCCAAGACTTGACATTTCTCGTGAGCTCTAGAGAAGGAATCTCTCTCATCGGAACACGCTGGATTTTTTGATCTTCCAACGTTGCAAGGTTGTGCAAATGCACTCGAGGGGACCACAAAACGTGGAAGTGTATGGGCTTATCGATGGAGTGACGGTATACGAGATTCCAAGTTATGACTCGCTCATCCCTGAGAATGGAGTATTTTGCATGATTGATGAGCAGATGAAAAGACACGATAATAAGAATTCTTTATAAGCGTATTACCAGAGGATGAATCATCTCCCCAAATGTTCTTACCCCGCTTCTCTCTCGTAACTTCTTTTCACAAACCTCGATTACGTACTCGGTCAAGATGACGCGCAATTACGGACAATCGCGCTGGAAAAAAGCTCGAAATAATCGATGCAGCGCATCAGCCTCGTTACACCGTCAGAGCCGATTCGAGATACTACACGGCACAATAGCCGCTCGTCCGGGATGATCCCTCGTAGCACCTGGAGAGCCCTCTTGAATTTCGCAACGGCCCCTCCAACCCTATCTGCACAATGCGCTCAGCTGCTCTTCAAGCTAGCGCTCCGCGGAGGGCTCGGCTCGGAGCCGATAAGATCCGCCGATACGCGAGCCGATCCAGCTCGAGTCGAAGCTCCCGATTCGAGACTCCGCGATAAGGAGTATTTAGCAGAGCTTGCAGCGCTCATTCGTTAATCACTCCTCATTCATCGGAGCGAGAGAGAGAGGGAGAGACGCTCCACTCCTCCCCCGCGACGCGGATGATTTGCAACCCTCTCTAGCGTCTCGCTCGGATATAATTTGCCCGGGGGCGCCTTCGAGGGCCGGATTCCGGCGAAAATTAGCCCGCGGCGTCGGCGTAGTGGCGCGAAAGCTCTCTCCCTCTTGCGAATTTAATCCCAAGATTTGCCACTGCACCGCAGCCTCTCCTCTCTCTCTCTCGAGCGACAGCCGCAGCCGTATGGCTGCTCGCGCGATTTATAGCGCAAGCTCTTCGGTGCCGTCGAGTGTATGGCGCTCGACGTATTTGCCGCGGAGCACACACAGCACGCACTCGAAGCTCATGAACAGCGACGCCCCGCTGCCGCTGCTATATCTCTCCGCTCCGCGCGCCACATCGAGCGCGCAAAGCGAGAGCTGACAAGGCCAGATTTTCCCATGATTCATTAGGGCGGATGGCTGCGTATACCAAAGCACACACTCTACACGGCTGTGGGCGACGAACGAAGGAGCGATATATCGATCGAGCTCGGCGAAATCTAGCTATTACACTCGTCGGCGCGTAAAGTCGCGCGGATCAAGAGAGGTAGAGAAGCGCGTAACGCGTCCTTAAAACAGCTCGGCGATGCGAGGCACACAACTCACGAGTGTACAGAGCAAAGGCGGCCGGAAGCGGAACATACATCGATCGCTCGCCCCGTCGAGCATAATCTTCTCTATCGTCGTACTCTTATATGTACGTACGTATCATCCGTATTCCGATATGCCCGTATAAGCATAGTAACTCGATAAAAAGCTCGATCAGCGTAGCCGCGGGGGCGACGCGTTCGAAGCTACGTGCCTCGCTCCGGGAAGAGCTACGGCCTCGTAAAAACGCACGATATACCTATATACTCGGGAGAGCTTTCATGCATCGGCTCTCGGGGAGCGAGAGGGCGACTAATCAGCGTCACGAGGCTGCAAGCTCATCCGAGCGACGCGTATTATAACGGCGCGCGCACGCGACGGCCCAAAGCTCGTATATAGCGCGTACGCGTGCCGCGGGCTTCCCTGCTGCGAGCTCGTATAGCTTCACGAGTATATATATACGCGGAGACACGCGCACACGCCGAGCCAGACCCTGCGTCGGGCAATATCGTGTCGCGCCCCGGGCTGCAAGCTCTCTCTCCCTCCCTGCCTGCGAAAGCTCGTAAACTTGTAGCTGCGGTCATCATACGCGCATCGCTCGATCGCTCACTTTGCGTATACGCTCGTCGCTCGTACCTCGAGAGCATTTCGCTGTAATGGATGCGGCCGTCGTTGACACCCATATCGTGGGTATACAGAGCCAAGAGCGATGGGAGAGCTTGCAGTCCGTACGCGAGGCTATTTGGCGCGCCGCGGGCGAGATCGAGCCGGGTGCCGCGGCTGATCCTTACAAATCGCTCGGACTCGCGCGCGTGTCTCGCCGCATATACGTATATAACTCGAGCGAGTTCGTGGTTGGAGACCGTTGATGATCGACCCCCGACCTCGAGCTTATCCACTTCCACGGGAGCCACTGCCTTGTCGTATATATATATACTGAAAACGGACCGAGTTCCGAATGGATGGAGTCGCAAAGGTGGATACAGGATAGAGGAGAGGAGAGGCGCGCGTGCCCGGAAAAATGAAGATCACGTAATGGAAATGGCCGGCGGAGGCTCTCTCGGATTAGCCGCCGCGCTGGACCCTCGAGTCGAGTCATCAATCTCGCGATTAGCCCACCTCCCCCGCATGCTAATTGATTTCCTGGGTATACGCGGTCGGCGACCTATATAATGCGCACCTATCCGATCGGTTCGACGCGCTATATACCCCGCCGAGGATTCTTACCCCCTACCGCCGGCGCGCCCATTGACCGTGATAATATTGGTCAAGCTCCGCGCCGGGTTCTCGTTCGCCGATCGAAATTTTACCGCGCTCTGATTAATTTAAAAGGACGCCCGCGCGAGATTTTTACCCGGAAACGAGCGGCCCGCGCTCCGCAATCAAATTCCCTCATCGAATTAGCCAATTATCGCGATTCTCGCACCTCTGCGCCGATTAAAGCTTCCAGGATGTGATTCAATCCATTACGTTTGATTGAATCCATTGTGCCTTTTTTACGGCAATTATATTCGAGCGTTGATCATCTGCAGTCTTGAATACTTTATTGCTTGGTCGTGATTGAAAGATTTTGATGGAGTAAAGCCGATTCCTGTATTCGGTACGTTTCTCAAATGTTCCGTCGAAGAATAGAGATACAAGTCATTACAATCTCAGAGTTGACTAAGAACAGTTCAATCAAAATTTGGCACGTCCACAGTTTACGCGAGTCCCGAAAATTTGTAACTTTACTCTCTCGCCAAAAATACTTAATGATGTGCCTGAACCAATTTTATCCTTTTGAATTTGGAAATTTGCCCCTGCACGTAGTGATGTAACTTGGAAGTTAAGATGTTATCATGTGGACTGAACGAGCGATCGATTCTAGATTGGACTCAATTTTTAATGAGTACATGTGAGTTTCCTCAAACTTACAGAAAAAGTTGCAGAACATTGTATTCCCCAGAAGTAGAGACATAGGTGAAATAATTTTTGCCCACGTGAGGTTTGAAATCACACTCCTCACTTGACAGCCGAGTGTGTTATTACAAGTTATGCCATCCGGGGCGATTGCGTCTCAATGCTCATCATAGGAAACAAGCGATAGAGGACCCTTTATCTGTATATCTCTTTTGTCACATTCAGCACTTCACATCCACGGCCGATTAAACATTTGAATTTGAATTTTGATTGTTCTCTTAGTGATGTGGTTCTGAAACGATTGTATTCTGGATGACACGGATGGTTCAAAACTTTTTTGTGACTTGCTTTCACGTGATTCGATCGTCATTCTCTACAAGAATTCAAATAGAGCATCGACGCATTTTAGAAAAATGTCATGATCACAATTCTTTCACGTTCTTGTATTTTAAATGAGAATATTTGCATTTCAATATTGTGAAACTGGCAAATTCATTTGCCCACGAAAGATAAGCTACAAAGAAATAGAATCACTGCTGCGTGTCGTAGATGAGCAATTATCGTAATCACAATGATGACATAAATTATGGAAATTTTTTACATAATAACATTGTCATTGTGCTTATTCTTTGTTCATCACTCCCTCCTACTCGTGCACGGATAGCATTTTGTTGCAAGTTTAGCTATCGAATGCAAGACTGCAGAATGATACTACACTCGAAATTCCCTCGTGAAAGTATCTCGCGATTTATATGCGGCTCTCTCATTCACAAGGGTCGTTGCATACCGAAATTTCCCAAAGTAAAAGACTAACTCTAGTATTGATGAGTATGAGTACAGTACAGTACTTGGTGTAGTACTTCACAAAGGTTAACTGTATTGTTTCAAAGACATAGCCATCCAAAATTGAGAATTTTTGGCTAATTTTTAACACGGCTTTTACAGGAAGATGACTGTGACCGTGCGTTGGACCCTTGAAATAATTAATCATCTTGTTTACTGAATGGAACTATATATACCATTCTCAATGATCGCATCACGATATGATAAACCTATTTTTTGAATCATAAAGGGAAAATAACTCTTTGAGTGCAGAGTAAAAATCGCATACGACATTCCTGACACGGAAAAAGGATAGACGACTAGAAAATTGTGTATCTATGTAGATTTCTAAATTATTCACAATTTTTCATATTGAGCATATTGTAAGAAATGACTGGTTTATTTATTCGAAATTTATTTCCGAATAAACTCAGAAATTTGGAGCTCATCCTTTTTGAACGGCATTTTGGACTCCGGAAGCTTTCCAAAATAGTTAGAAGCCGAGCGAGCGTTAAGGTCATGTAAAAGCTCTACCCTACCGAGATTCATCATAAATTGATTCAAAATGAGACAAAACAATATTTTTAATATGCAGCTCTAATGCAAACTGCGTATTGGCTAAATGCACCATTGAGGAAAATTTTTGAGTAATCCGCGGTAAGCTCTTCGAGTAATCCCAACTCTAGTACGAATACATTATAATTAAACCAGAGTCGGCATTATTCCAAGAGCTTCCTAAGGACCAGTCCAAGATTTCAAACAGAAGTGCATTCTGCTAATACGCAGTTTAGATTGAACCTCATTTTTCGAATTATTGTTTTATTTCATTTTGAATAAATTTATGATGAATGTCGGTACGGTAAAGCTTTCCCTTCCCCTTAATGAGAGGCATGCTCGCAAATTTTGAGATTATTCTCCAACTGACAAAACTACCATATGTACGCACAATCCAGAAAAGTTCAGTTGCATAGCTACAAATAATCATCTGTAGCTTACAATTCAAAAATCTGCCACAATATCCTGAGATAATGATGATTTACGCGACAATAATTACATAAGAATAAGATATCGACAAAACGAATCGACACATGATTGTGATTTGACGGTATAGTGGAATAATGTTCGAGGAATCTCAGAAAAACGTTTAGGTCCTACTTTTCATAAAATAATCTATTCGGGTACCTGCCTCATTTTCTAGATCTCGATACTTGTAGTCTAATGATACGTTGAGCTCATTCAGAAAAAGATCAACGTCCCCTTGACTACTCATGTAAAATCGCACTAAGAAAAAAAGAATCACCAAACCAAACCCTGCTGTATTGCTCGATTCGAAGATTTTAGTCATGGCTATCTCGTTTTCAGATTTCTGCGAAATTCGAATCAAATTAGGGGTTCCACGATAGATAAACAAAATTACATTCCGAAAAAAGTACAAAAACCAATTCAAGAAAATTTTCATACTCATACCAACATTTAATAGTATAATATACACCACCACGAGGTCCAGCTAATTGCAGCGAGGACCCGCAGAACCGGAACTGAAGTTAGCACTTTAGCCGCACCATGATAAAAAAAAAACACCTGAACGCATTATTCCGTTGAATTAGACTCGTGGAAGAGAATTATTCCTCATATTATCAGGAAGAAAAAGCTGCATGAATATCCTTTCACATAATATCTCATACTTGCTAATTAGGTATGCACACGTGTTTCTTTTCATAACTCATGCGTCAAGTGTCGAGCTCCCACTTTTGAATTTAGTCAATTTTGAGAATGTATGGGTTTGCAAACGTGGCTCAAAGCATTGAGATTTTTGAAAATTTGGTTTTATCCACAACATGGCTCAGAAATCCGTTAATCAAGCCGAAAACCTTTCATCCGAAGTATTGGTTTGTGTATAGCAGAAAAGCGTTAAACCGTCTAAAATTCCACCCAAAACTATGAAAGGATTCCGAGATTAAGTTAGGCTGACATGGATTTTCGCAGATATGACCCTGCTATGCCATTCGAACTATGCGGCACACGCGCATCGATAACATGTTCTTTGACTATGCGACGACAATGAGATGAAAAATCGATTGTTTTAATAGGGGCCCTCAATTCCTGGACGGATAAATCGCTCGCGCGTACGAGAGAGGAAGAAAGAGAGGCACGTAGTGAAGCGGAAGATAAATCATTCCGGAGCGATGACAATTTTTCCCCTCCGCTCTAAATATGTCGCGAACGCACGACGCGGGTGCCGGGAAAAATATCGGCCGCATACGCGCGCATCGCTACGCGAGCCTTTGATTAAAATTAATGCAAATTTTTCGGTAAAATGCCTCGTCTATATACGGTGAGCTGCGCGCCTCGAAAATTGAATTTCATACAATAACGATAACAAAGGATTGGCCGTTAATTATATACAGGCCCGCGCGAGGGGCAGGGGACGCACCTGTATCAGCTCCAACTGCGCGCGAGCTCGAGTTTATACACGAGAGGCCGCAATCGCGGCCTGTCCACGCTCCGAGCTCTGGGCTCGGATCTCGGTGAGCTTTCAGGTCGAGCGAGAGTCGTGCGAGCGGGGCTTGCGCCCAAAGAACGCCGGAGCGGAACGGATCGGCGAGTTTATAGAGAAAACAGCTTCTATAACTTGGCTCTCGACTTCTGCCTCTTTGAGTTTTGAATGGGGGGATTATCCCGCGGAAAGGAGATTGGCCCGGGCATAGGGGGAGCCTCCTCCTTCTGAAAGGCCCACCGCCCGCCGACTCGAGCCATTCCATCGAGAGCATCACAAAGCCCCTCTCATCCGGCGATCCGAGCCTCGTCTCGCAGACGGAGCGGACCAATAATTCATTCGCCGATCGGCTCGCTGCACTGCTCTCTATACTTGCGTGTACACAGACGAGATCTCGCTTACACACCTGCATTTGGATCGGAGTATGGATTTAGAGACGCGGATCGAGCGATCGCTTCTCTTTGCGCTTAATTAGAAGCGCTCTCTCCCAGCCCGGAGGGACGAAATGCCGCGGGCATTAGCATTGGCGCCTTTACTTGGGTACAGCCTTGCACAAGGTGCAAGCTCGTTCTCAAAGCCACTTTAGCTCTCGGGGGTCTCCTCCAGCTTTGCTGTCCTGTGCAAGAATTCACGTATGTCACATTTTGTCGAAATTGAGATAGAAATACCCTGATATAAATCTCGTTGAGCTTCATCTGATGGTGCTCGAGAAAACTTCAGATGTAGTTGAGTTATTTAAATAAGAATTAAAAACGTTTACGAATTCTCAGAAATAGCGTCCAAATACTGGCTAAGACTACCGTAAGCGACAATTACTGGACAAGAAAAACGTAAGCGACGTCAAGGACGTGTCAAAGTTCTACTTTACCGACATTCATTATCAATTCATTTAAAATAAAGCTTTACAACATTTTGAGAATGTAGCTCCAGACGGCCCTGCGCATTGGTGAAGTGAGAAAAATTTCAGAGTGATCCATGGCGATCTCTTAACGTAATTTGACTCGAGGCTACAATTGCCCATTGACCAAATTACTTGAAGAATTTACCATGGATCACTCTGAAATTTTTCTCGGTTATGCATCTCACCAGGATGCAGGGCTGTCTGGAGCTACATTTCCGAAATGTTGTATTGCTTTATTTTAAATGGAATTTATCATGAATATCGGTAAAGTAGAGCTTAGACATGTCCGTAAGCACTTACGTTATTCTTCCGCAACATCCGCAGGTAACAAAAGAACGTAAGCAATTTCATATATTGATCCAAATCGAATTTCGCGATGAGACTTGGATTTTCAGATTTCTTTCACGAATTGAAGCAAAGTTACAAAAGCCAGGAATAGCGTGTTTGCTAATCTGAACTCAGTAATGCGAAAAAACATGTTTTGGTCGATATCTCAGTTTCGACTTTTCTTAACTACGTGAATTCTTGCACAGGACAGCAGAGCGGACATATTCCTCGCAAATAAGCTTCGCGGCAGACGCGTCTATATACTCTGGGCCTCTTGCGAGGGTTGCCCATCTGTATGCACGCGTCTCGCAAAGCAGCCAATTCGGAGAGGCTCTCGTATGCACGGTCTCTCCTTGGGCGACGACTGAGTATAAGCACACAACTGGAGAGAGAGAGCCTCAAAGTACACGGCTCTCGCCTTAATTATTCAGCGCTCGCTTTGGAGCGCTTTCTTTGGTCTGCACACCTTATCGGCTGCATCTCTTTCATCGGGGCGCACTGCCGGCTATATACCCTTCTCGCTCAAAAGCAGCTGCAGGTACGCGACGACCGACGAGATCGGCTGTTATTACCTCTTTGCCGGCTGAAAAGAAGGCTGGGTGGACGCGGGCGCACTTGCGAGCACGTATATATATTAGCAGAGCAGCCCTTTCTGTGTACACTCCACTCCGGGGAGAGGAGAGTCGCTTTGACGCGGTTTGGCCGCTGCGGTTTTAATCGCCGCGTAATCGGCCCCGTGAATAATTCATCGTTCGATTAGCGAGCGCTGAATGGGCCCTTTGCTCTCTCTCTCTCTCTCTCTGCGCTGTGTTTCAGGTTTCAGCGCCGTCGCCACCAGATAAACATCGCCCTTTGTGCGGCACGCGCTGCAATATCTTTGCACCCCCTCGCGCATCCCATTCAGCCCTTTGATGCAAAAATGACGGACCATCGCTCGACGCGCTATTCTTTAAAAAATCGTTGTAAAAAGAGAGCTTGCGGCTCTAGTGTGTACACTGCGACGGCCGCAAAGACGCGACACCGGGTACACACGAAGATGCGAGGGATCGAGCAGAATGACGGCTAATTTTGCGTACAGCTTATATATCAGAGCGCGTCGCTTTGAGCGAGCGACGGATCGAGCTTTCAACTTTTGCCTCGGCAAATGACGCCGGGGCGAAAGCGAGAGCGCTGCCCATGTCTCGTAATTCTTTGCGTCTGGAGGAAGCCGGCGGCCCTCTCTATGGCTCTGCGCATTGGAGTTGGAAAATTTCAAAAGTAGACTCGCGCGCGCGACACGACGAGTCGGCGATTCCGCAAACTTTGAGCGGAAGCGAGGCCCCGGAGAAACGCCCCGGATGATTATTATCTCTCGCTACGCTGCTCCCCTGCGCACTCGCTGCAACTCCATCTTATTCGTGCCGAGACGCGACGCCTATTCCGACTGCGGCGTATAGACTCTCTCTCTTCTCGATCGCGTCTGTGTGGATACCGCGATGCGGTTGCGAATTTTGTGTGTGTGAGTGCGGGGAACCGAGCGGAAAATTTCACGAAAAAGCTCGATATCGCGGAATCAGCAATGAGCTGCAGGCATGTGGCCGTGTTCTGTGCGATACGCTCGCGCGTATGGATATGTATGTATCTGTGCGGAGTAGATGCAGTCGGAGAAGTTTGGAATATATACGCTCGAGCGCTGCTGTAATTGCTCGGCACAAACACAAATACGCATTGATATAATGCGTACACCTCGCGCAGCTGAAGCTCGCGCGATATTCAGTGCTTTGTGTAGCAGTGCTTTATTTGAAAATTAATTACTTCCAGCCGCGACGTTGAATCGAAATACGCTCGGGGTGTCATTGAAAAAGCAGCTCGAAAAAACACCCTCGATTCTTTCGCTGATTGTAGGTAGGATTCGGCTCTCACATTGATTACAGCGTTCCTTCAACTTGTTCCTGGATGTTCTGATAGATGGAATACTCACGTCTCGGATAGTTCGAAAGAAGTCGCTTCACAAAATATAATTGAATCGTGTAGAGCTATATTATACAAGATAACACGTTATTGAATTTCATTATAATCGTAAATTTTGACTCTCTTCTGCGATTACCGAGACAATACTTCACAATCCACAATATTCTGCTATTCAGGAGAGAAGTATGTCGAAGAAATGAATTTATTCGTCTGGACACCTCATACACGATGCCTTCCTCCTACCATCAATTCATCTTGAATTATTCGCCAATTTCAAAGTATGCTCTCGATTTATTTGTAATTCTCAACGTTTTGAAAGCAAATTTCAGTTTCTGGCCCCACTGTGATGGAAATACATTGAAACTCGGATATTTCATCCCTCTTCAAAAACTGTATAATCTTACTCCTCTTTTAAATTATCAAGCCTTTTTGAGTAAAATACTGGACAGTATCTTTTCTCCCTGCTAGCTTTTGGGATTTGGATTAAATTGGGCTCTGGATTTCCTGCAATTTCATTTGAAGATCGTTAATTCGTGAAAATCTCTCATTTTCCCTTCCCGTTGGAACAGTCATATTATTCATGCATGTTCAAACGTATAATCCAAAAAATAAGGTCTTCCTCCATCAGCCCTTTGAAATCAGAAACTAAACATTTACACTGCGCACAATTTTTTTTTTCATCAGCCAATGAATAACAGTGCAAATTTTCACCCGTCTCTCTGTGAAAATACGTAATTATCCCCATCTTCAGTTGATGAAGCTGATTCAATATTGGGCTTGTTTTTTGTGACGCAGGTTTCCTGAAAACAAGTTCAAAAGCGAGCGCACAGGGCAATTACGGGCTCATGGATCTGGTGGCTGGTGTGCACTGGCTGCGGGAAAATTTGCCCGCATTCGGCGGCGATTCCAATCGATTGACCCTGCTCGGGCACGGCACCGGCGCCGCCCTTGCGAACTTCCTCGCCGTTTCGCCCATGGCCAAAGGTACGTTTCCATCACACAGATAGCATGATACTCGCCACTCGCCTCTTTACCGCCCTCCAAATCTCCCATTATTCCCTTCTCGTATACGATAGTTGCTTTGACATGGATCCCTCGTTAAAACGCCGCCGCCGGCGCCTCGTCCAACTCGGTCAAATTGATGAATTTTTCAAAAGCTCTCCCACTTTTATAGCTCTCGTTTACATTTTGGCTGTTTGCCGTGTAAAGCCATCATCGCGCTTTGATAGCTAGGCCAAGAGTTTGCGCGAAGCGCTGGACCGCGATAATCGGGTTACTATCGGGTGAAAAATCGACTTGGATAAGTTTGTCAGGACTCCGTTCCCTAATAACACTCTCTGGGGGCTT
Source organism: Eretmocerus eremicus (assembly GCA_030522705.1). NCBI lineage: Eukaryota > Metazoa > Arthropoda > Insecta > Hymenoptera > Aphelinidae > Eretmocerus > Eretmocerus eremicus. Next base: position 21,413 of record JAPYYZ010000100.1, on the reverse strand, counting down.
GCGATCAAAAGTCAAGCTAGTTAGAGAGTGAGTGAGCTCTAACGGTAACGTACCGTATCATTATTGATCCAATAATGTCGACGAGCTGAGAGCTACGAGCTTTCGATTTGACGAGGAAAATCAATAAAGTTAATGATTTGAAGTGATTCATTACGATTGATTATTCATTTAAGGGCTCTCGAGAATTCTATCCTCATCTCTATACATGGATAACATGAGCCACAAACGTTCGAGTTGGCTCGTGCTTCAATCCTTGTGTGCAAAGTACATGCGATCCCCAACACCTCAACTTACTCAGTTGTGCAGTTACAACGAACCCAACCTAGTTCTACCACAATATATCTACAGTATGCGTTGAATAAGCGACTAATCTCTATATACTTTTGATCCACGTTCAGCCACAAATATTTGAAAGAGCATTGTAGCATCAAATTCCTTTTGATGTAAGTATTTAAATACTTATACGCACAGTAAAAAACCGATCACTCGATAACTCTCTGTGAGTACATCGATGGCAAAGCCCTGGCAAGCAGTTTGAGAGGGTAGACGATAGAGCTGATGCTATTGCTGATATGCTTACCATTCTATTTATGAACGTCTCCAAAGAACTTTGTACAACCACAAGATTCAAGATCTCGGGTGTACTTAACATTGCTAGTTCGAGTTTGAACAAATTATTCCCTGAGTATCATTGCTGGGGATCAGAGAATGACAAAAGTATAGTCTGGCTCGTTCTAATGGGTAGACCTCAAGAATTGAGGAACGAAATGAGTTTCATAGCTTACTGCATTCAACCTCGAAATCTAATAGTTGAACTTTGTCTTTTCTGGCGAGTTTGCAAGGCAAAAAGCCAATGATCACTCGTCAATGCCACTATTCTTATTAATATCATTGCAATAAAGATCACTTGCTCATTGTCTATAGAGGCATTTCAATTTATCCCAAAGGTTTTGAATCTTCGTAGCAGAATTTAATTACGTACTCTCAGAGCCAAAGATCCACTAGCACGACAAAATAAGGGTCCCTTTTCTTAGGATCTCAGGCTTGAGCTTGCTACATAACCAAGCTATGCATTTTTTTCAGGTGTATTATGTGATATAATCAATCGAGTCATTTGCCAATGAAAAAAAGGTTCCTGAGTTTTCTATCTAGCATTGAGGTGGTTTTTCAACTTTTCTCAAAAGTTGATCTTATTCTACTCAAAATCAGTCACGCAAAGTCACGCGAAACTAATTTGGTTGAAGCAATCCTGATGTAGTAATTCAACTGGTTCTCTTCATCTCTTCTTCATTCTTAGAATGCCTTGTTCATAATTGAAAGACTCTATCTGTAGCTCATTTTATAAGCAATTTTTCGGAAAAAGTCTTGCAGTTTTGAAAACGAAATCAACCATATCCAGACACACCAAGATATTTTGCGGATAGTAAAAAATTGCAGGGCATATGACAGTAGGTCCCGCTTATTGTATTCACGGATGCAAGAACCACCCGCTTAATGTGATCAGAATCGCTGGTCCCGACCCGCTTGTATATTGAGCAATCTAAAATTTAACAGATAATGTAATCACATTCTCGGTTGTTGTGATCCCGCCAGGTCTCTGCCGCGTTCAGCAGGCTTGTTTACTGAGGAATGCATAAGCGGGTTTCCTACTGTGATTATACCGACCACACTTGTATACCATACGTACGCCTCGGTCTCTGCCAGATCGCGCCTCTACCTGAAGAATTTGCTTCAAAATGACTAAGGGGACTAATTTAGGTTTCAGTGAAAAATTGGAGTCGTTCGCAAAATACGATGTTTTAGCTCAAAGCATGATTCGGCGTGACGGATTTGACCCTCATTATCAATATGAAGATTTTCCTGAGAATATACTTATCCGAAGTCAAAAACAATTAAAGATTAATGATTCTTTCTCTTAATAGACTACCATTGTCGGTTATGAATACTCTCAATTGACGATGATATCGAGATTTTACCAATAAGATAATTATTTTGACGTGGAAAAAATCGAAAGTCGACGAATTATTCCTAAATATTATGGACATGAATTACATTCTTGATTTTTCATTGGTGATATTAGTCGTAAGATGATGAAAACTATACTTTCCGCCATCATGATGTGAAAATTTGGATAAATTAATGACAAAATATTGTTCTCGGCTATGAGAATCACCCGCTTATTAGAATCAGATTTTCCCCGCCCAATGTGATCACTATAAGCGGGACCTACTGTATATACAGTATATACAACACAGTAGGTCTCGCTCACACATGTATATTATATGCGCACAAACCACGTAGCTTATCTGAGGAAGATCTCGATGAACTATTCCAAACTATAGATCATGTAGAGAAAGACGGTTTGCACCAGAAGTCAAGTAGTTATTTTTATTCGCCCTTTTTAACAAAAAGTTGATTTTTCATCTAGTCAAGATAATGCCTGAGAGAAGTTTTTATCGTTACATTTCTTTCAACAATATCATGAATTTTGTATCACAATTTTTTCGTTTGCTTGGTTGGCTATGCCTCATAGACTCGTAAAAACGATAGTTGTGCCATCTCATTGATAAAAAGCTTGATTAAGGGCATGTCACAGCCGCGCAGCGTCTGCGACGCAGTCGTGCGGTCTGCTCAGAAGTAAAATGGACTTTATAGGAAAGTAGGATAAAATAGCGCAAAGCGAGGAGAAGACGAATCTAATCCTATCGATTGCCGGAATTTCTAGAATAAATATAGGTCTGTGCGTGTAATAGTTTTTGTAAAAGGTGTGCACAAAAATTGCTAGTTGAGTCTCGAATATTGACAGCTCGCTCAGCCCCTCGACTCGTAAACTTTGTGCGCATTATTTGCAAAAATTATTGCATGTACAGACGTCTAACTGGTCTAGATATTTCGGCAATCGATAGGATTAGATTCGTCTTCTCCTCGTGTTGCTCTATTTTGTCCCACTTTCCTTCAAAATCCATTTTACTACCGAGCAGACCACACGACTGCGTCGCACACACTGCACTGCTACGACATGAGGTTTAGTCCGTTTTTTGGATGTAAAAAACGTAGTCTTTGGGGTAGTTGGGAGGGGGGGGAGGGGGTCTGAGGAAAGATCACGGTGAGCCAAGAAGCGGAAGGGGGTAAAAAAAAGGACAAATACGAGCCTTGCGGTTTGAGCGAGTTTCTTCAGTTGGGATCAAACGTACTTCAGCTCATTTTAAAGGTCTTCAGATGAGAGATGAGCTAAGGCACGTTGAACAACGTCAGAGTTAGAACTATCTTAAGCTTTCAGGTGGGCTTTAAAAGATACACCTACCTTCAATAAATACAAAGACAGCTTTTTCTTGATACGATATATGTAAGTCAAGTCTCATCTATCATTCTCTCTTGAAAGAAGTACATAGTCCTTAAATCAATGGAGTGATTCCATCTATCGTCGTTCAAAAAATCACGTTCGCAAGCACTTATTTTTCTAAGTATTTCGACCGCGCCTAATAATGCTGCCCTAATTCAATCATGCAAATCTACTCTCTTGGTGCGAATCAGTATGAAATCACTAAATTTTTCTTGAATCAATGAGATCGACTGATTCAAAAGCTATCTATTGCTCACTTTTCAAAACTGATGGAACAGCCCTTACATTTCCGAAATTCAATTTGCTCAATATACGAATGATGATGATCATTCCTACTCCAACTCCATCTGATTGCGAGCGGTAATCTTTAAGTTGGTCAGATAGTGCGAAAATCTTTGATGAGTATCATAATATTCGAGAGAGTAGCTTTTATAAAGTTGGAAAAATGTAGAGCTTTGCTTCTTGATGCAAAAGAATAAATAAGGAGTAAAAAAGCGTAGCTCCTGCGAAGCATGACAATAACTACGAGGATGTGGCGACGACCAGTAATGGTGGTAGTTATGTTAATTTCACGTTTATTAACTATATGCATTTTGAAGAAGCAAGTACTGGCTAATTCAATTTGTTGTGTGTACTGCTCTGTAGCTAGTAGAGTTATCGCTAAATTACTCCCTTGATCCAAAATAGGATGTCGCTATATGCTACGTAAAAGCGACCCATGTGATGCAAAGAGGTGCATGGACAATTTTCAAGGGTAGTATTCTTCAAACGAGCTCCTTGCCATACGAAGAGGGCTACTGGCGTTATCGCGTAGGGATTTATGAGAAGTTGAAATATCTCGGAAGGAGCAAGCGATCGATCTTTCATTAGAACTGCAGAGATTTGAGCCTGAGACCTTCTTCACGGTAGCCACGCGTCTTACCCAAGAGACCACGACCACCTATCCGAAGAGGCTCTAATTGTTTTACTACTCCCAGAGATGGAATCTGGAGATCCCGCGTACACGTACTTGATGAGTCCGGCGCCTAGTGACGTCACAACGCAAAGACCCAAAATTCACTCAATCGGACCAAGCAGCGTTCCTACAAAATCACACAGGTTTTGGAGATCAAATGGTTCATATACCCTAGGATTAAATGCTTGGTAAAACTGAGACCTGCAATTGAGAATTATAAATAGTCTCAGTCTCAAATATTCCTGTGACGCGGCGTGAATTTCAGTGGAGGATATAGCGAATTTCGTAATTCTTGCTTTGAATGGAATGACACCATGATTTTGGTATGAAAACGAATATGCTGCTGCATCAAAAGTATGAAACTTGCAGAGAGCTGAGTTTTTTTGTTTCTCGGATACAATAGTTTCAGATGGCAATCGTCCATGCCAGGATTGGTGCATGCGAACCGAAAGAAGAAAGTTGTTCAAAGTTCATGCAAATCTCGCAAATCGTAATCTTGGTAATTTAAAGCTTAATTGGAAAATGAATATGATCAGCCCAAGCAAAGAATACAAGAGCTCATGAATGCATTCGCGTTCGCTTTTGCCGGGAGCGTATGCTAACGAACCAGAACGACAGAGGATCAAACGTTCTCTCATCGTATCAATTATTCGAGAGAAATTCAAGGCAATTTTGTTGGATTAATCAAGGTGCTTTGTATCGCATGCCGGAGTACGACAAAATATAGTTTGTTCGATGTTATGCAATCGAGCCGACCTCTTTTGAATCGCGGAAATCATTTCACAAACGAATGATATTAAACAATAATGATCGCATCAACACAGAGTTCTCTCACGTATCCTTTCACACCGATAAAATATCAATAAAATCTCTATGGATCAGAAGATAGAACAATAATGGGGGAGTGTGCTCTTTAAATCCCACGTAATGAGTTTTGTTTGGACTCCGCTCTGCTTCATAATTTTTCAATGCACACATTCGATCATTTTGCAGGTTTTCAAATTAACTTTTTAGTAAATTGAAGTACATACAAAATGAATGCGAAAGATACCCGAGCTATATAGCAAGGCTAATTTCCATGCGGCATGGCCACCTGACATCTCCACGCAGTTATAGAGATGGAATCACGCAATCGTAGAGAGGTCTATTACCACGTGACTCCATCGCGTCGATCGTGTATTACTTCACATAGAGGAGTCACGCGACCATGCCGATAGGGAAGTAGCTCAAGGGTGACAAAATTGGCACCCAAGAGTCCAGTGAAAGTTATTTATCTATAATACAGTTTGATAGTATCCGCATGACTTTTGATTGAAAGCGAGGCATTGGTAACGCTATCGGAATACCTGTCGATCACGTGCAAGAGATCGATGTTCTCCCTTCGAATGCATCCACGAAAGAGACAACCGCGGGATTTTACAGAACTACCCGATGGTTCGGAACATCGCGAGCACTCGATCGAGCCTGAGAATCCCTCACTGTATACGCGTATTCGAGGCTCACAGCTCTAGATCGAGCGAGCGCTCTCTCTTTCTCCGTCCTCTTTTTTGCGGCCGCGCTAGCTGCTCGCGGGCACCGCAGACGAGAAAAGAGGATAGCGAGAAAGAGAGCGAGAGAGGGAGAGTAATTGCAGCGGAATAACGAATTGAAGGAGGCGGGCCCTAACGAGCCGGCTCTCGCTCGCAGCGTGGCGAGTCCGCTGAGCGCACAGAGCCAGGCCCGCGAGCATCTCGCTCCCTAACGATCTGCCTCATTGCCGGCTGCAGCCGCTAACGAAACGCGCGAGCCGCCGATTCTCGCTGCGGCCCCGCAAAAGTGGGCTCGTGTCCTCCTGACCAAGTGGCCGCCCCGAGCCAACTTAGCCCCCGGAATACCAGAAAGACGCCCCGAATCGTCGGCCGCGAACATACTCGCTAGAGCGTTTCATCTCTCGCTTACTTGCCTCCGAGCGCTGTGTGCACATAATCTCGAGGGCGCACCGCGCAGCGACTCTCTTACATATACGCTGGGGCGAGCTCGCGGACCGCTGGATTACGTTTAGAGCCCCGCTGATACTCGGTCAAGATGCTATCGCGCTCTTGCATGGCGAAAAGTCGGGAGAGCCGCGCCGCCGTTCCCGTTGAGCGAAATTGAATTTCCCGCCGGGCCCTCCTCGCAAAGCGAATGCGAGATCTATCGCGAGCGAGAGCGGCTTACATACTCGCTCCGACAGTTTGTACACAGATGTTGCGTGCCTCGACGGAATTCCAAAGTCCCATTAGCCGCGAGAGAAAACATTTCGAGTGGGCTGACTGCTGGGTAACGTTGATCCCCGGTTAGGAGCGCATTGGGGCTATCTCTGTATCGGCTCGCGGTAAATATCATTAGGGGCGATAGAGTCGTTGTTACATGTACCGGATAGTCATTAAGCGTGGCGCTCGGAGTGAATTACGAGAGACCGGCGCGGATAATGATCCATAACTGTATAGAGGTGGAATGGCCGCATTACGCGAATCCACTCGCACTCGGGCGATCGCGACGATGCTGCTGCGCTCGCGATCCAATTGACGAGATTTCGATGGGCTGCGACTGCGCGAGAGCCGACTCGTTAGCTTGCTCGTTTGCCCAATGACAATATTATCATATTTTCGCGTGGCTACGTCCGGCTTAACGAGCAAATTTAATCATCGTGATTCAGTAATAACAGGAAGAATTGATCAACGAGACAATCGCGATTCGATTTGGATTTCAGTAGAAAAATCCGAGTTTGGTCAGACGAGGGGGAGCGAAGCAATTCTGTCTCGTCGAAAGCCGCGCGACATCGCTCGGTCACGTGGCAATTGATCAGCTCGGCGTAGCGTATAAATCTCGGCTCGCGCAGAAACTTTTATGTTCCGGCGTCCGGGCCGCGCGACCCTTACTCTTCCTCTTCTCGCGAAACCGGCGCGCGTCGGTCGTTATCGGGACCGTAAAGACGTTCGATCGCGTCGGTCCGATAGAGAGAGTCGTGGCGCGCGGCTCTGGCCCCTGATAATAATGTATTCGGCCAATAAAACACCCCGGACGCGGCCAATCGAGCCTCTATTTACCGCGTGAGACTCCAGCCGCACGTACTAAAAAGGAGGCGCAAAGACGAAGCTGCTTCTTGAAAACTCATCCGCCGCGCTCGTCCCACCCTGCATACACCAAGATCTACGAAGGCTCAAAATAAAGCCCGTGAGAATCTCAGTAGAACGAGTCAAGCTCGGGTCAGACGGGGGACAAGCCACTCCCTGACCCAGTGCCAGCTCTGTCTATACAGTAGGGCTGCAAAAATCAGCGAGTCGCGCGGCCGAGGGACAGGCAGGCCGCGGATACAGGCGGGGGTTGAAAGCGTGCCAAGAGCGCCGAGGGGCTCTCTCCGTCGCGGCCGCGCTCATGCAACTTGAGGCGGGCGCGTTGTGTGTGTGTCCACTGTAGAAGTGAGCGAGGGCGTGAATTTTGCGTGTTGCAGAGCTGGTGGAGCGGGTGGTGCTGCTGGGAGGCTCGGCCCTGTCGCCGTGGGCGCTGCAGCGCGAGCCGCTCGCGGTCAAGAGGAGGCTCGCCGAGCTGCTCAAGTGCCCAGGCGACCCGGAGGCCGACGACATAGCCCCCTGCCTGCGGGACAAGAGCGTCGACGAGCTGCTCGCCGTCAGGCTCGACGTGCCGAGGTTCACCTCGGGATACGCGCCCTTCGTCGACGGAGCCATACTGCCAAGTCCCGCGCCCTCGGTGAGTGTGCGCCCGTCAAGGTTTGGTCGGTTTGGTTGACTCGAATAAGTAGGGATGGGACTTTTGAAAGTGTTGTGGATTCAAGAGACTTACTATTTGAGAACAGTTTTCCCACCATCCGCGGATTCGGATGCGCAGCAAGATTCGCCATGGATTCGGATCCATATAGGGCAAGGATCTCCGATCCATATCATGATTTGGAAGATCCGCGGATATCTGAACCCATGCACAAGAGTCCGAACCCTTAGAATAAGAGATGATTTGATTAATTGATTGATTGATTGGTCTATGCAACCATGACCTACGAGTCGAATTGGATAAATGAAGCGTCATTAGCCTGACGTGGACAGTCCTCATTGGAGGTGAATGACCGGGACAATTCTTTTTGCGTGCAATCAAGATGATCCTGGTTCATCATTTAAAAAAATGGTTAATCAACTTGGTTGTGAATCGATTTTGAGCGCTTTCAAAATCACAAAGCTCACGCCATCAATGAAGAGTGTGCTCGATCATCTCAAGTATTAACATTAGCGTTTTGCGTTCATGTGTTTAACTTGATAGATACATTGAGTTGTTGATTTTCACTCACGAGGAAAAGAGTCGCGGCAACAAAACAAAGTTCCTTGATATAATCTCATCGCGGATGTTTCTTATTCTTCCAAGTAGTCCAAATATCTGTTCCATGTTCTCGAGGTAAACTCACGAACTTGTAACACGATTACATTCATTTTGACAGAAACAAGATTATGTCGAATTGGTCACGATGTTGTGGAAAACTCCACGATCGAGAATTTCTATGCTTGTTTATGAACTTTCATCAACTCATATCTCATCTGGAAAGTGGAACATTTTGAAGCGAAACAATCACGCTACTTGGAAAAGAACAGATATTGCAATCATCGTCTAGACTCTCGTGGGATGTACTTTCAATCGACCGACCTCTCACAATGTTTCTGGGCGAGGTCCTTGCCAAAGAATCGCGAAAAACTCTCGAAGCAAGCTGCATGGTCAACGATTCGAGGATAAAAACGGAGCATTGATGGGAGAACGTTGATAGCGCTTAAGCAATCTTGTACCCAGTTTCTTGTGCTAATAAGGCTAATGCGAATCTTATAAAAGTTTCTGGAGCAAGATACGCCCTCAATCACTCGATTATCTCCTTACCCATTTTCTCAACTCCGGCAAGTTTGTTTTGCACGAGAAAAACTTGTATTGCACCGAGGGGAGACATTTTTTGCCTCGACCCATAACGACCTACCCTCTCGTGCTGCAACTATCTCGCGTGCAATAAATATTTTAAATGAGTGTGAAATATTTTTTGGGCAGCTGAGAGTCTATTACGCAAATGAGCTGCTGGAGTGGTATTTATTTTTAAAAAGTTGTAGCACAGGTACACGGATTAACTTATTACTCCGTGAAGTAAAGTATCCTTTTGCATCAAAAACTTTTCTCTGCAGTATTTCGCTATGGGTAGATATTATCCCCAAAAAGTTGATTATACCTCACTTCGTAGCCGTACTTGTAATTATTCAGATTCATGGATGTTATATAAACAGATTCAAGACGAATAGTGCGAGTAAAAATGTGTTCATAATGAAAATAGCATGTTTCGAGTATACTCGAATTGATTCGGAATGTTATGAATGTCAGGATTTTATTTCAGAATGGACAAACGCCCATAATCCTGATGAGAAGTTTTTGAATCGAAAGGCAACCACTCAAAAATTGCGAACTCGATCTCGGTTCTTTGACCATTCATAATGACCTCACGACTTTATTGGACTTCAGAATGTTGAGGATTCAAGGGTATACTACTGTAAACGCATTATGCTGCTATATGAAATAAATACTCCATCTCGATTTTTCAGAATATCCAGCCCACAGTATCGTCGAGTGGACTGATGCCGCAAGTACCGAGTCCAGGTATTGAGCTGGCGACTTTCGGCAACACGGATGTGCTGATGGGCCTGACGTCCGACGAGGCCTGGCTCGAGCTCACCGAGCAGGATCTCGAGGTAAATATTCTCGTTGACCTAAAATTCGCGGCGCTATATATGCGCATAATGTCGAATGCGGGCTTGCCATCTGGGATATCTGTCGAATTGAAATGACATTTCGGTCTGGCGGGGTTCACGCAACGTTTCATCTTAAAGGCACGTAACGAGGGATATATATTCAAAGCGTCGCAGACGAATAACGAGATATACGGCTTATAACGAGGAGAAAAAGTGAGTGGCTGCGCTGCTCTGCGGGCGGATGTGCTCGCGGAGCGTGGCCGACTGGCGGGGCAATACGATTGACGTCTCGGCCAATAGCGAGAGATTTTCCGCAGCCAGTGACTTCTGAAAATCAATTTCGAGAGCGAAACGGATATCCTCGCGTACGCGCGCGGACCGACACACTTTCCCGGGGTTTCATCTTTCGCGCGTAAATTGACGTGCAGGGTGGAAAAAAAATTGCCGCTTTCTCGCGCGCGCAGCCAGCCAGCGAGACAATTGCTCGGGCCGTCGCTCCGACACCGAGGGTATCGATAACACCCGAGAGCAAATCCTCTCTCGGGCCTCGCCATCCTCGTTTTCGCACTAACGCGTACGTGCGTTGCCAGCCAACGAGGTATAGGCTTTTTGGAAATATTCCGGAATTCATATCTGCCGGTATTGCTGAGGCACAAAAGCGATTTTGCGTAGGCGTTTTGTGAAATCGAAAAATGTAGGGAGGTTGCTTCTTTTACCAAGTCAAATGATTTGAATTGGCCCAAAATCAGGTTGTTCATTAGCTGTATGCAAGAAATTTTGCTTTTTTCAATCACGGATGGTGATAATTTTCAGCTATTTATGTTGCTGAGAAATTTTTGAAGGGCCAAAATCTCTTTTGAAAAATCCTCCTATTTTAACATTATGTTCAGAGGAAAATATTCTTCCGTGAAGATAACTTTTTTCCCCGGGTTCTGGAAAGCAAAAGAAAGCACCCGATAAAAAGCACCTTTCAACGCTGCAAATTATAAAAGAGTGAAAATTAAATCAAAGCTTACAGCTCAGATATTATAATTGGATTACCATTTTTTAACGCAAAGATCGAGTCTGTGAAAGAAAATCTCTCTACCGATCAATGTCACGTAGCTTCCCCTATCAGTTTCCATGATTGTAGTTTAGTTCTCACCGTTGTAGAGAATCTCCATAAAAAAAACTAATAATAAGACTAGAGTCAGAACTGATCATTGATGTTCTCATCATATCGAAACAATTTTTCTATCGCTTGACTAGCAGTAGGTCGGGGTGATATTAACTAAAATTCGATTCGTTTTCGCTCGAGAACTAAAAAGACTACATTTTTATTCAAGAGAATAATAATAAGCCCAATCTCGTCAAAAAGCTATCTCTTGTTGGAGAGAATACAAACTCATGTCTCAAAATTGAGCATAAAAATACTCATATCAAGAACTGAGAGAGTAGAATGATGTATCTCAAAATGTTTTAGAACACTGATTCTTTGGCATACAACACTATCTTTTTTTCAATATACCACGTACGACCGTTTGAGTTCATAGGGTCAGTTCTGAGTTCGAGTTCTTCATCATCCCAATTATCGGAGTTAGGACGCTTCATTTCTCAAGCATCGAAGTCCTTTCGAACTTGTCAACTAGTCAAAAAATTGAAGAGGTGTGATTCTCGAGCAGCTCAAAGTTCAGAATGTGCATCCTCGATTCCTGGGTGGGGAGCACAAACCGAGCTCGGCCGTCCAGAGATCTACTGCTGGCACGTCGCGGCAGCAATTATCGATCGTGGCGATGTTTCGCGCGTCGACTGGCATCGGCAACCGCGTCCAGCCTCCGAGTACCCACCCGTACACGTGTGCCCAGCCTACATCGGCTCGCTCCGTCGTAGCTCTCGGGCTGTGCGGATCCGCCTACCATCTCTGCCCATATCCCTCGTGCCCCTAATGGAGCCGCAAGCTCGTCTCGGTTGCGGTGTTGCACAGAGTGCGCGCGCTCAAATCGCATTACTCGCAATTACGCCGCGTCGATAATGCCCACGTGGAATATCCTTCACAGGACGGCGTGAACGAGACTCGGAGGGACAGGATTCTGCGTACTTACGTGCGCAACACGTACCGCTACCACCTGCACGAGATATTCTCGACTCTGCGAAACGAGTACACCGACTGGGAGAGGAGCGAGCCCGAGCCCAAGGCCATCTGCGAGGGCCTGATTCAGCTTCTGGGGGACGGACAGGTGGCCGCGCCGATGCTCAAAACCGCCCTGGTGCACGCGGCAAAGGGCGGCAGGGGCTACCTCATGCACTTCCAGCCGGGAGCGAGGCCCAGTCAGAAGGGCGACGAGATGCCGTTCCTGCTGGGCGAGCCGCTTTTGACGCACGCGAGGAACGGCGCGGATTCTGGAGTGGAAGGCGGCTTCTCGATAGAGGACGAGGCGCTGTCCAGGCTGCTCGTGCACTACCTCGCCAACTTTGTCAGGAGCGGGTGAGCTGAATTTCCTGTGTATACTCCGATCTTGATCCCGCGTCACTTTCTTTCGCACCTCGTGTGGCTCAAGTGTCGGCGCTGGTGGTGAGAAAAGGGAGTTGCTTTCTGTTGAGAGTTTGTCCAGCGTCGGGTGGTCGAATTTTTCATTTTTGACTGGTGTCACTGTCATTTCTACACGAGAGAGCTTTGCTAAACTTAGCGATAGAATTATGTTCGCGTTTGAATCGTCCCTTCGAAACAAAACCTTCTTACAAAGACTCAACTTCCCAACCCTGCCTCTGACGTTCCATTTCTGATACATAAACTTGTCCATTCGATTTTTTAACCACGCCCCATGTTGACTGACTCGCGATAGCCAGATAACCAGGTCACCAGAAAAAGGTCTGGCGAATCACTGTTCAAACATTTGATGCATACTGAAATATCATGTTGTGGACATTTTTGAACAATTTTGTTTGATCGATGCAACATCCAGAAGTATCAATCTATACAAATTCACAAAAAGTAGTGAGCCCTCATCAATAGTGCAAATATTGGCTCAGCTCGTCGTCGCACTTTGCCCGAACTCCGAATTTATAACGTGGGAACTGAAAACCGCCCTCGCGATCATTGCGATATTTCATGGGATCGACCATTCAAAAGCTTGGATTTCTGAAAAGGGCACATCGCCTATAGGATGAAACATAAACATTCAAAGTGTGTAGATTAACCCATTACGACCAAATTTCACGAAACAGTGGATTGAATCATGACTAGGCTTTTCCTTGTCCTTGCATGGAAAATCTATTAAGGCCATAGATGAATAGGGCCGTGCACCTTAAGTGAAGAATGTTGTACAGAACTTTTTCAAACCTCTTACAATGCCAACCAGGCGTCGGTTTAATGGGTTTCTGACATTGTCCCTGAACCACATTTGGCATTTGAGCGAAAGAAGAACACTATTCAGGAAAACTGTGAGAAAAGTTCAAAAAATATTTGTACCGCATGGACTGAATCAAATTTCATGAGAGAAGTGTCAAGAATCCGATCCGCATTCTCAGTATCGCGAGCTATGCATCCTCCTACTGAATTATCATACCTGTCATGCAATAAAACTCTCAAAAGTGTTATCTCATGTGCAATCAGAGATCGAGGAACGAGTACACAAAAGTTTTGGATACACCGTCAGAATACCGCACGAAAACTGCAATATTACTTTTCAGTCACAACCAACAATATAAGGGCTTACGGGTATAGCTACTAATTATCATAGTCTCTAGACTCCTCGACTCGCAATCGTAGAATCGCTTGCTCTTCTGGACTTTGAGAATTTCTTCAATGGATATTAAGATTCTGAATTTTCCCTTGAAATATTTGGTGGCTTTATCTTCCAACATTCTCTTTCAACGCCGAAGAATTTACCAGTTTCAATGGTGCATTCAATACAATCGAGCAAATTAACCAGGATTTGGAAAAATTACAAAGACTATTTGTAGGCTAAACTTCCAAAATTACCATGGAGTAACCTCCAGAATTAGAATAATTTCATTTCGCGAGTTTGAAAATCTCCCGCCTAGTTGAAACACGCAATAGCATCAAACGGGCAGTCAAACGAGAAAATTATTGCACTCTGGAAGTAACTCTAAATGCGACTCGGAACCACCTCGCCGCATTTTGTTCTGAATGGTAATTTAGGCCCAAAGAACCCGTTTAAAATCGTGTATGTTCATTTCCTTCAAACAACTGAATTCAGTGATGCATTTTCAAAGAGGAGTAGAAAAAGCTTTCGCATCGTAATAAAGGAACACAATATTTGTAATTCTCTGACTGTAGTAAGATTCAAGTAAAATACGACAATAGTATCCAGGGTCAAGAATTTTTCATGTATCTGAGCGGAACCATGACGAACCAGGGGCATGTGTTCTGATATCTCTTTTTTACCATAATTTGAGCATAGAATGGTTTTCAGATCGATATCAGAATGTACATACTCGATGCAGAACAATCTAAGATCCACAAATCTATCATTAAAATAACTTTGGAGTGTGGACGTATTCATTTACCTATGGTTTTGGTAAAAAGAAAATTTTTTCAAGTTAGAAATTCCTCTTCACTGGTGAGTCGGCATACGGAATTGATGACTACACATTTGGACTGTTGAAAATATGTATTCAAGGATCTCCATCTCTAATATCTACAGTTCTCAAAGATCAGAAGAGAGTTTCTTGTTTTTAGAGTAGCATCTCGAGAGCCCCTCCTGGACGCAATCCAAACAGCTTTGTAGTGAGTTCATTTATTTTTTTCAAGTTTCGCATATAATTCAGTTTGTTCAAGTGCGAGGCTAATTTTGGATGTAGATTTTGAAAGGTTAGACCATTTTGCGTCGCTTATGTGATATTTTCTTGGAATCTCTTTTTTGCTCAAGTTTTGATCCAAGGAAAGATTCCAGAATTTATCCGCTTGGGCCATCATGGACTCATTTAGGAAAATGAAACGTTCTAGACAATATGGTGACTGGTGTTCTGCTTTCCTCTGAACTTCTCCGTAGAATTACAAGCACCGTGACTTTGTGATGAGTTTCACAGCTCCATGACAAAAAAAACTGTCGATCCTGTTTGCAAACGAAAAACTTACTATTCCACATAGTAGATCGAGATAGTACATTTCCGTTCATTATTCTAAATAAATCAATGAAATAGATAATTTGGAAAAAATGAATGCAGTCGATTCAAGTTCGCATTGAAAACTGATATTCAGGCCCCGAAAATCATTTGGAAGGAAATTCAACGAGGTGGAGCCCAGTAGTCCTAGAGTTGATCCAAGGGCACTGTGATTATACAACCCGAGAATTCGAAGCTCTAAAGAATCACAAATAAGAGTATTAGATTTGAAAAGGGAAGAATAGCCCGTGCATCGCTTAGAGAGGCATTTCGGCACGTGCCTCCCTATCAAGCGGTCGCACGCGCCACCTCTGCCTCTCGCTGCATCTTAAATTTCTTTGATCATTACTTCGCCCATTACCCCCCGCGTGCAGGGCACATAACGTCGCATATATACGCGGCTCTCCGTCGCGTCGTCGTGACGCGGGCAAAATGAGCTTATTACTTTGGAGTACGGGCCGGCGCGAATCCGCTCGCTCCCATCTTCGCACTTTACACAAAGCTCGAGAGAGATTCTAGAGCAAGAGCCGGCGAGTCATTATTCACGGAGCAGTGGCGCGATATTAGCCTCGTACACGCCATGCAATTCAAATCGAAAATAATCCGGAGCGCCCACGCGGAGCTTTTCTCGGTGCTTCTCGGCCTCTCCGTCGCTCGACTCGCTCTTTAGCCTCTATATACGCAAAAACGTCGTTTACTGTACGGCTCGAGTACACTGTACACAGGTCATATACTCTCGCGCTCGAGGTGGTGGTGGAGGCCAGCCGGTGCGCCGCGTAACATTAAGACGTCCTAGAGCGTTGAGCTTGCGGTATCAAATGAGTGTAGTCCTGGAGAGCCAGATAGGATCTCGGACAGCTTCGCAGCTTGCGAAATGAAGGCGCGAACTAGTCTTCTTTCTCCGTTTCTCTCTCGGCTCGCAACTGTATCTCGCGGAGGAATAGAGCTAGGGTGCAGGTGTAGAGAGAGAGAGAGAGAGAGAAAGAGATACTGCGTGAGGAGAAACGAGGTCACATTTCCGCGAGGAAATTCAATCGCGCGCCTCTCTGCTCTTCCTTCGCGAGATGTACGTGTATGCTCGATAGCTGAGAGCTGCGACGAGATTCGAGGCAGAAGAGAAAAAAACGGATAGGATCGACGTCTCGTCGGAGAGGAGCTTTGAGAATCCATCGGGCGAGCAGAGAGTGTCGCCGCCTCGTATCCCATCCGCGCAAGACATTGCGCCTCTCAACGCTCGGGCTCATCACCGTTTCGAGCGAGAGCGCACACAGCTCTCCTGCTCGCGGATTCGAGCGAAAGAAAAATTGAACGCCGGCTCTCGCGGGAAATCGCTCGCGCGAGCCGATACCCTTGTAGCACTTACACCCCCCGAGTAAAACGCTCTCTGGAGCTCGGGCGGCTCACGCAACCAATCGCATACGTAAGACTGCTCGCCATACTCACGCCTCCGCTGCTTCATTTCAATCGACAGCGATCCAAACGGCTCGCAGACCTCGTCGCTCAACTCGGTCGCTCAGCACCAGCAGCAGGCCTCGTCCTCGTCGTCGGCTTCCCAGCACAACTCGGAGCAGCTGCTGTTGGGCGGCCAGTCGGCTCCCTTCTGGGACTCGTACGACTCGATAAACCAGTACTACCTGGAGGTGAACCTGACGGAGTCGGCGATGCGGGCTCACTACAGGGGCCACAAGATGAGCCTCTGGCTGAACCTGTTGCCGCAGCTGCACAGGCCGGGCTACGAGCTGAGCATGAGGCACCACCACCTCGCCGAGAGCCCGGCCCTGTACGAGGGCAGAGTCAGGCCGCAGACGATGGCGATGCCGATACCGGCGCCGCCCCTGCCACCGCCTCAGCCAACGCAACCGTCCATATCCAGCAGCAGCGCCGGTGGAGGTGCGGGCAGCTCGTCGACGTCGGCGCCGGCGGCGGCCGATTGCACGACGAGCCTGACCGCTGGCGGGGCACTGGCCTCGCCTCCTGCGGCCTCCGTCTCGCCGAGGTAGAGTAGAGCTTGATTTTCTTTATGCTGTGGGATTTGAGCGGTGTGTCGAGTCTGATTTGGAGTAAGAGGTAGATAACCATCTGAAAGAAGAGCTTTTATGAAAACGAGGGACCGCCATGGCCACCATCGGCGTTCGCAAACTCGGAAATGGTCGTCCGATCCCATCCGATGGTCATGGCATATTTTGCACTGGAGTTCGTTTAGGTGATTCTTGTCGCGAGGACTATAAGGCCCTTGTGCCGAAATAACCTCCGCAAGCAAAGTGCAAATAATACTTTCCCACCGTAGCATGCAAGAAACCTGATTTTGCGCTGATTGCTGGAATCGGATCACAAAATTGGCGTTTTTGCGTCCTGGGGTAAAAAACAGTATTTTTACCTCGCTTGCGTGAGTCATTTTGTCCCGAAGGACTTGTAGCCCTCGCTTCGCTCGGCTCACACCAATCCATCGTGCCAGAATCACATTTACGTGCTGAAGTGAGAAATGTACCATTCCGAATAAACCCTTTGGTGAAAGACAATGAATCAAATGGACCCGGAAAACATGGTTTAGAATTATTTCAAGCTGTGGCGATTTTCGATTCAATCCGATTATACGACTATAGCTCGTTGCGAACGCCAATTTTACACAAAAATATCAACTTTTGTCGAAGCATCATCTCAATTCTTCAATCTTAGAAATAGATCATGTCTGTGAAAGTGCTCGTGAAAGTTAATGTCTTGAATTCACAAACATAATTCCATGATCCAAATATATGTATCTATTGCGGGAAAGAAACTGCCGCGTTTAAAAGCTCAAAAAATTTAGCAATCCTATTGCCTACCTATTTCTAAGAAATTATCATTTCCAAAAACACATCAGCGGTTTTGAGAACAAGATGATGATTCTACTTGTAAACCTAATTATAGTGTACGTAAGAACAAATAAAAAGGGTGACTTTTCAAATTTGACATTAGCATTTCGCAATCTGTCGTCCGTAGTCGTCAAAAGCTCTTGTCGTAATAAGATTCTTCTTTTGTTTGCGTCGAACATTGATTGAAAGAAGGCAGTGTTGTGGCGCTTTCCTATCATATTTTTTCGTACAGAACAAAAAGTCATCTCTCGTAAATTTTCCCTGCAGTATCTAGGAATTCAGCATTTAGTGTCCATATTTTTGAACCAACAGTAAAAATTACAAATGTTGATGGTTTGTCAGAATTACCCATTTGTCGTCAGACCTCTGCAAGTGCAACAATTATTCGAGACCTGTTCGATTTTTTCCTCCCTGCCCTTTATGTGTGAAAACCATTGAAACTATGCTTTTATTGCGAAACCGAAATATCTCTCACATTGAGCGGTTTCACTGTATCAATTTTGGTAAAAACTCTGCTCCAAAAAGAAGATGGTTCCTAAATTTTTGACTGAATCCTTGATCCAGACTTCGGAGACTCTCTTTGATCGTTAAAATCGCTTTCCATCGAGACACTACGAGAAAAGCAATGCATGAGTCATAAATGAATCAAATGGTGCAGCCTGAATGCGGTGCGCTATCTGAATGAGTAATAGTATTACCGCAAAATTCGTGAATAATTGAGTGCTCCTGCAATATAAATGGGTCGTTGCATCCCAGAACCAATATTGCCCTTTCGGGCGTCAACAGCATTACACTTTCACTGCCTTCTCATTGAAATGTTTGCATCTACGAATCTATTCATCAAGTATGAATCCTGATTCCATATTGAATCAATATTTTTATACTTTCAGCAATACGCAACAGTCGAACCTCGGAATCGGGCCCAACAATCTTCTACGCAAGCTAGCCTCCAGCCACTACCAAAGTTATACGACTGCGTTGACGGTCACCATTGCCGTTGGAGTATTTCTTTTGTTGCTCAATATCCTAATTTTCGCGGGAATATATCACCAGCGAGACAAGGGTGGATCGCCAACGATGGCAGTTGACCCGGTAATTACAGTGTTTTATTTTAATACTGGGCCATGATTGATTTAGAGAATAGTTCCCACATCGATATTATGATTTCCTGTTCTTTGTGCAACTTTCCGAGAGTTAGAAGATTGAATGCACTCAGTGGACAGTATTTTCTAATTCATTTTTCAAAGATGCTTGAGGCAAGCAAAATGATACTGAACCCAAGAGCTTTCCTATTGTGAGATAACTATCCACACCACAGAATATTTTGATTTGAAAATAAAAAAAGCGCTCCAAATGCTTTCAATGCACGTACTGTTAAAATTGGAATTCTCACACGATAAGCCGTTTTCAGATTGTTTGCATATGAAATTGGATAGTCATCAGTCACTAATGGACCGATCAGATGTGTGTACATGAAAATTCGTCGTTAACAATTGAACTACCTGTGCGCGTATGAATTTCGAGTAAATTCGAAGGCTCGAGCTTTTTCAATTTAAAAGGTGATCAAATCAACGATTGAATTGGAAATTTGATAATTCACTCAGTGTTAGTTGTATGCATCTGATCTGCCAATTCTCTAGAGTTTTTCGAACTTCAAACTGCTCATAGGTCTATTGCGCGATTTCCAGGTCAACACGTCTGGGTGTCCATAATTAATCGGCTCGAGTATAAATATTGAAAAACCCAACAGATTGTGATTGACGCTGTATAAATTTCTATCCTATCGAACAAAACTAGATTGATAAAAGGTCTGAAAAGTTTACCCAAACCGCTCCCAACGGACACAAAATATCTTCAATGAACCAGCGGATAGCCATTTCGGTCAAGTAGTACAGGTCCGCGTATAGTCAGACGCCACCAGCTCCTCGCTATTCAAATTGCTTCTCTGACTCCGCAGTGCTCTCTCGACGCTGGCGGGGCAAGCGGCGGCTCCGGCTCGGCCAAGAAGGACGACCTCCTCGAGATGGGCTGCAGCGGCGGCTCGGCCTCCAACTCGCACCTCCTCATGCGTCAGCAGCAGCAGCAGCAGCAGCGGGGCTACCACCTCCAGCACCGGCCGGACTCTCCTCAGAGCGACAGCGCCGGCAGCAGCGGGGCCAGCAGCGGCCTCAGCTGCTCCGTCGGCCTCGTGCCCACCGCCTCCTTGAGGGCCAAGCTCCACCACCAGCACCAACTCCAGCACCAGCGTCACTCCGTGCACCACGAGTACGAGGCCTACGGCGAGCCGATGCCTTCGCTCGGCGGCGGCTACTACTGCTCTAGCCCCAGGGCGAGGACACCCTCGCCGTGCATCGACGCGACCATGGCGGCGGCCCTCCAGCACATCGAGGACGAGGACGAGCTTCCGGATCCCCCGCCGCCGCCGAAATCGCCGGCGCCGCACCAGTCGTCGCAGCTGTGCCCCGGGATACTCAGGCAGCCCGGGACGCCCGCCAGCGCCAAGAAGAGGGTACAGATACAGGAGATATCCGTATGACGGTGCGCCTCGAGCGGCGAGACCTCGGCACATCACGCCGGCTGCAGTCGACGCCGCTGATATGTCGCCAGCGCATCTGTTTGTCGATTCGTGTGTAATCTGCGATTTGTGGGTTTTTTGATGGTGGATGGGGTGACCCCCGTTTCGTATTTGATGTGGCGTCGACAAGGGACACGATTCGTCTCAACGAGTTGTAGCTTTTTCTTCGTAGGTTCGTTTTATTTTCTTTTTTTTTTCTGAGGAAGGTGGTGAAGAGATGCTTCTGAACTGCGAGTTGGAGGATCACATTTCCTTAACCCTCGAGACTGTGTGTTCAAGAGCTTGCCGAATTTTAAATGTCCAGCGTCGAATTTTTGCCAACTCGCCTTCCAATTTAGTGCCACATCCAAGTTCGATGACGTTTTCGTGAAATTTGGGGCACAGCATATTTGAGAGTAGATCGTCTCTCATCCGAATCTCGGCTATCAGAATTGTGGACATTTTATCTGCAGCAAAATTCATGCAGTCGACCTGTAGGCTAAAGTCAAAATTCCTGAACTTGATCGCCACTGACTTGTGCCAAATAGGATGAAATTTTATCAAGATTGAATGAAGAAAACTCCTACTCGGAAAAACAGAACGCTCTACTATTTGAAACTCAGATTCACTCTCGCGAGTCTATTCGATCCTCCTAGCAGATATCGAGGTTCCTGTATTGGAAAATTAATGAAAGATATTTCTATTTCAATCAATCGGACGATTCATCCAGTTACTTATTTTCTGTAGTGGTATTTCTTCAAGAAGTGAACTTATACATTTCTATAGAACGATTTTTGAACCAGTAAACTTGACTTTTGATAACCTTTTCAAATTGATCAAAAATTACAGATCCAATGGC
>JAPYYZ010000099.1:0-35085 GCA_030522705.1 Eretmocerus eremicus | reverse complement strand
GGAGAGAAAGTCCACAACCTACTCGGAAATGGCACTTTCCCAGAACCGACGATCAAAAGGCTAGTTTCAGTATCTCTGTAACGATGATTTAGCAATGAATCAGCGGGAAGTGTAATGAGAACTAGTCCGGATGGACGATACCATTTCAAACACTAATTGGGTGCTCCTCTCCAAGGCTGATAAACAGGCTGTTTATTCGAAAATCAACGTCTTTATCATCAAGTTTCAATTTTACGAGTCATTGATCTGTAATAGGTGTCAAAAGACATGATCTCAGAAGCAATTGAGCTACTATCTGACCGGAATTCTTGTGAATGTACTTTGCTCGTGCCCAATATTTATCGAGTAAAGTCAGGCCTTGCCTGACTATTAGCAGAGTGCGCCAATTATCCATTTACGCTGCCCACTCTGCAGCACGCAGTGGGTGTTGCAAGTTACGTAAGTTCGAGTTTCACTTTACTCGAACATCTCACTTTTCTCTCAGCTATATGGAACGTGCGGTGGGTGTTTCGGCTGACAAGAGCGCAATTCGCTTACTCGATTCGCAACTTTTCAATTAATTTTTCACGAGATATTATCCATTTCAAAGAAATACAAACGATTCTGTAATCTAGATGAATCTATTCAACATTGCAACAGCTGTCTGAGAGCGTGATGAGTTCTTGCTCTAAAATTACTCCTACGATGAGTATCATTTCACGCGGATCACCTCAACCGTTACTGGTGGTCAATGTATTCGAGTTTCCTGTTGTAACTTAGACCTTCGGCGAGACGATATTCAATACCACGCTATGATGTTGCCCAGAGCGGGGCATGGCGTGAAAAAATCTCAGATCGATCGCGGTGAGGCTAATGTCATTGTACGTCTTCTGCTATGATCGATTGCTTACTCATTTTTCACTCGCTAATAAGAAAGGAGCAAATTTCCTCGAATCTTTTTGTTCAGCTACTGACTTTCGAGATAAAAACGTCGGTGATGCTGATTTTTAATAATCTATTCTGGTCATTGATTTGATTTAATTTCTCGTACTTTCAATATTTTCAGAGCTCATCGTTTCTCGATTTAGATGAGAAAATAATTGAATCTCGCACGGTAATGGATGAACGATCCAAGTACGTATAATCAAAGTAAATTATCGGAGACTATGGTAAAAACAAAGTAAAGAGGTTTTTAGTCGACTACTGAGAAAAAACATAGACGCTTAATTAGATTTTTCTCCATCGCTCGAACCGTTTATTTATACCGAGATGCATCGATACCTTTCATCGGTTTGAGCGCTGTTGGTTTCTCGAACGCAATGAATCAAATCACGCGAAAATTCTACAGAAGGCAGAGATCGCCGTCAATTTCCGAGAAAAAACGGAAATAAAAACGTCTACCGTCGCGGGTTTCTCAATGATTTCATCACGCATACTTCTTAATACGCACATGTCATCTCGGCAACTATCGAGTTTTTCGCGCTACCCGATGTGCGATTGATTCACATTCCCATACATGAGTAAAAAATTAGTCAAGGAAAAAAGCAGAAACAAATCAAGGTGAGCGATATCATGATTATGGTAGTCTGACGGTTATAGTTGTGTAAAGGGGGAGGAGGAGGGATACCAATCTCATCTCGTAATACAAATCGACCTTTCCGACGTGGTCGGTGTTCTCCTTCACAATGTGCAATCCCGATCCATTAGCGTAATATCATAATGCCCTTGTTCGATCTACCTCATCCACATTATAGTCATCTCTTTGTTCTCCGCGCATCACATGTGAGTATTGATTAAATGTTTAAGGCGAATGTCTACGTTATTGATCAGAAGTTGAGTAGGAAATCTCATCATGGCTTCAATATTTTAGCTTCAATTTTTGCTGCATCTCTAGAACGTACAGTCAAGGAATTGGGAAAGTCGTTTTAATCGAATACCAACACGTACACTCCGAAGCCATTTTCTTGTTGTTTTTTAGAGGACTTGAACCAGACAGTCTACTCAAGCGAAATTGACGGTACAGACATGGAAATATTTTTGGCTTAGAGGAACCAACAAAATCGGTCACCGTTCGATGAAGTTTTCCAGCCTATACGATTCGAAATGAACTGGTTGAAAATGAAACGCGGATGCCTTCGGTGGGACTTACTGCAATAAGCGTGTTAAGCGGATTTTAGTCGACTGATGACGAATCCGCTTGAAAATAACTGGAGAGGGGGGGGGGGGATCCTTTGCATCACGAGTTACATTCGATTAAAGTACTCAATCGTATTTTTAAATCGTTCGTACCTAAAGCTCAATCAAATTTGAGTGGGAGATTATTAACACCAAAGTAAGCGATAACCGATTTGATTTTGATTTCAAGTCAAAGAACTTCAGCCCAACGGCTAAATTTTTGATTGCACCTTCCTTTCCTAAGAGCATTGAAGTTGGAAGGAGTATGGACTAATCCACATGCCTCGCCAATAGTCAAATTTCGAAAATCCATCCTTCTGACGTCGAGGATTACAGAAAAACTATAAGCGATGCAAATTGCTTCGAAGTATCGCCAGTTACTCGTTGAGGTGAAATCACAAGAGACTCATCAGGGGATCGGGCGAGACAGCGACTTGATCATTTCATTGGATCTCAATGAGTATTATAATTAGCGAACCCCCTGGGCTGTTTTCAACAAATGCTTCCATCTATTCGTTTATAAACCATCTTCCTACCTCTCTCCCAGCCAGTGACAGCTCTCAATCAGAAAACCCAGCACCCCTCCATTATTTCCCCAATAAACCTCTCGTAAGCGACAACCGCAACGACTCGTCACTCGAGCTTGGCAAGCACACCTCCACCCGACCCCCACCCTCATCCCTCGGGATTAAAATCAGCTTAAACTGACCATGGCAGCCTGGTGCTGCTGATGGGCCGCAGCGAGTGCCGCAATGGTCGAAGTCGGCCCACTGGGCGGGAACCCAGCGCCCGGCGAGCTGTCCTTCCACGTGTACACACTCCTCTGTGGCGATCCCGCTAGCTCCCTTATATTGTCAACCGTGCTGTTGCTGCTCCTGGCCCCATACATCTGCTGCTGCTGCTGCTGCTGCTGCTGCTGCTGCTGCTCGTTTAGCTGTTGCTCAGACATGAATCGCCTCTGAGGGCTGTACTTGCTTGCCTGGTATCCCTGCTGGCTCTCGTAAAATTGCTGCTGCTGTCTAAGCTGCTGCTGCTGCTGCTGTTGCTGCTGAAGCTCCGGAACGCCTATAAAGTCCGGGCGGCGGGCTTGAGTCGGGGTGCCCGGGTTCGACCTGAGAACAAAACTTTGAGTTAGTTCTTCGAGGGTGGTGGCGGAGATGGGGGCGGAGAGTCGATTGGCCAGAAGCGCAAGCTTTGAGTATGTAAAGCGCGACGCGTTCGATATGCGGTATATTGCGAGGCGCAAAAGGTACACCTGTATACCTGTGTATCAATGGGGTGACGATGAACGCGATGGATGCTTAATGGACGTCGTAGTAAGTGGCGGTAGATGCTTTGATGAAGGAAGGAAGTTAAACTGTCTTTGCACGTTTCGAGCGGGAGGTTGTTGGGGGGGTTTTTTGTTGGGTGGGTGGGTATTCGTGTGTGACGATGATCGGAAGATGATTCGTTGTACAAAAAGGATGAGCTCATTTTCAAGGCAGCAGAGAAAATTCCTTACCAGTAGAGGGTCGTTCAACCCATAAAATCTATACCTACGAGAAATGGCGTGAGCCACGCGTGGGGTGAGTCGCACCCCATGGGAAAAGTTGTCTTTCACACATGAGCCAATAAAGATACCGATTTCTAAGTTATGTAGATATCTCTTCAGGGTCCCGCCAAGAGTTTTCAATAGGTGGTATCGAATTTGATGACGATCTTCCATGAGAAATCGATGGAAGAAAAAATTTACTCTTCGCGGTCAAGATGCATATACCGAAATAACGACTCAGATCCGAGAAAATTCTTGCAATCTGAGCGCTTTACTGAAAGGTAGTATATACCCGAAGAAGTGAAGAATAGCACAGGATTGATTTTTTTACACGAACAGAGCTCAGCCCAGCATGCAAATTGGTCTGGGTGGTTTTGGGGTGTACAACACCCCATAGTTGGCTTACGAATCATCGTGTGGTAATCATCCACGCGTAAAACTGGTTTATTCGCACTGTTCTTAGCCGATATGAAAGTAATGTTCAAAGTTCAGACGAAGAGGTTTGTGCATCACCCCGAAACAAACTCACAAAGGTGAAAAAATCATATGATCCTCATTATATCTAAAATACTGTAGTGATTTTTATAAAAACAAATCCTTTTCATGATGGTCCTGTTGACAAAATAACGGAGATGGAGTTCTGTTATCGGTGAATTTTTGAAAAGGATTGCCTTGACCGATGGTAAATCGATAGCTCGTTCGCGAGCGACGGGCAAGCTCTACCAGTCGATAACTACATTATACACTACTGCTGGCGGCTCGTTAAGAGGACGCCCGATATTAATGAACGAGCGGATATTGATCATCAGTTGGTGGCTATTATTTCTATTAATTATGACGGCTTATATCGATCATTCTTAATTGGCAGTTTATTCAATCTAAAATTAGAGGTATTGAGTTGTCGCATTGACGAATTTTCACTCAACTTTCGCGGGTAACAGGAAAAAGAATTAGAACGTATGCCAAGGCTCGATCGGCAAGTCTCTGAAAGAAGGTCAATTTATTCTTTTGTGCGCTTTTGAGTAATAGGGTTACACTTTTAGTTGCTTTAAAAAGAAGATCCCGGTGGTAAGCAGAGAAAATCTAATTGTAGCATTGAAGTACGAGGCAATGGAAGGTTCACAGAAAATTCTTCTTCAAAAAAATAAAATGAGCACGTGATTATGCTGTAAGGCGACGAAGGACGCTTGGAATGTTGACAAAAGCAGCTCGTAGAGAAAGACCGAGAGTCAATGGATGTCGTTCTATCAGAAAGACTATGGTCATTGATGCGATGGCGAAGAAAATTATGACAAAGATGACGATTATGATGATTGATGAGAGACGTATTGATCGAGCATCGAGAAAGCGATGAAGTGACCGGCAAAGCTTCAGCACAAACTATGAATTGTGAGACGATTCGTAAATGAATGATGATATCGTCACCCACGGCTAATGAATATACCGCACAGAGAACAAAAGCTTACGAATCATGATACGCTATTGTGTGTATTCCATTGCAGCCGAACAAGAAAAAAACCACATCTAATGAGCATGAAAAGTGAGATCGACTACTGGTCTCGTGAATAATCTTCAGGAGCAGACTTCCTCGTCTGATGGTTAATCGACGATACAAAATCCCCACAAAACTTTTAATCAGTCCTCTGTTTCATTCAGGATTTAATCGTTAAACCATTCAGTGGAATGAGTTAATTTATTTGTAAAATTTTGTTTGGAGGTTTTATTCAAGTTTGTAGGAGATTTTCAAAATATCAGCTCAAATCCAACTAATCCATATCAGCTGTGTGAAGCAGTAACTTTTTGCAGCGGCACACAAACTCAGATCTAGACATTCTCAAAAAAATTTGCGTGCAAAGAAACTTCAACTAATGCAAAAAAAAACGTCGCTTCTTCGATGCTTCTGCCTCTAAATTGATCCAACGCGGTATCGAGCGTTCGACTTTCATTATTTTGATGGCCCATCAACATCAGCTTCGTAAGCTCTAAAGGTCCAATTCTCTAATCGCTCTACCAGATCAACCAAGAAAACAAGCAACAGTATCGTACTCCCGTCTCAATTAATTCATCAGAGCGATTGTATACGTTGGGATTCCAATCGATCAAGATCGATAAATTGCTCAGAGCGATACGCAAAAGCTCCTTTCTCTTCCGCTCAAGCTCTCGCCGAATGGATTGAGAAAAAATCTGCCGTCAAAGCGGATCAATGGCTTTATACTTTTCCCGCTCGATCTCGCGCATTAGATTTGTATAGAGGAGTGGCTCGAAAAGCTCAACATTCGCGCGATGCGTCGTCAAGCTCTACCGCCTATAAATGCAGATATATAATATGTACACGAGGCCGAGCGCGGGTTTATTTGCGTCACTGCCATACCAGCGCTCGCGATTCCTAAATTTAAATGACGAGTGCGATGATCGCTGAGGAAGAAAAAAAAATTCTGCCTGCTGCTGCTGTTAATATACCAGAACACATGGATATTTAGGTATCATATACTGCGTTTATGTGAAATGTGAGGATGTATATAGGCACACGTGAATAAGAACGCTTTGAAACTTTATCAACAGGAATTAAATTAGATTGAGCCATTACTCACGATGTTAGACAAGCTCGTTCGATCTCAACTAAAAGAGAATACAAATTCATTCAATCTCCATTTCAAGCCTCGTGTGAGTTGCGATTGGACATTTTCATCCCTTGGCATTTTACGTGGCGATCATTATAGCGTTCGCTTTTCAAGCCAATTTAGCGCTCTCAGCGTGTTTAAAATGGGTGCACAGCAAGGTTGACCGAAGCCCTTGAATTAGTAAGTGAGATTGACGAAGAGAGATGGAAAGAGAGAAAGAGAGAAAGCATAGAATTGCTGTATACGTGCAGGCATAGAAGATTCTGCACTGGCCCTTTGCGTGAAATAGAATAGCTGAGAGGGGCCAAAGTCGAGGAGAACGAGGTATACTAGTCGCCGAGCGAGAAGTCTTATACCGTCCAATGATAATTATAATGAGATTACGGCGAGAGGGGGGTGCGTATACCCAAAAGGTTGTCTGGAGTGTCTCCAATGAGCATCGATGTACACAAGTCCAAGGCTCATTCAACTCCTCGTCGCGATGAATAATACAATTTTGAATGCAGGCGTACGCGCGTAGAATAAACGAGAGGCGGACGTTCAATTACGATGAAAATTTACTAGAGCCATTAAAATACAAATAGTGCCCGGATCTCACTACTTATAGGATGGCCAAATTCAATTCGTATGTATAAATAACAATCAATCTTAATTAGTATGTATGCGTACGTATGAACATAGATAAGGAGACCGTGACCAATTGGATGATTTTCGGGAGACACGGACAGACATCACATCGAATGGATCCGGAGGATTGAATTGAAAGTATAGAAAATTGGACTGTTCGGGGTCAGTGGCTGCTGCAGAGCGCGCGCGATCACGCGGAAAATTTGAGGAGAAGCGCGAGTGTACCTGCGAATGGGGCTGGATATCGCGAGCGGCGTGGCGACGCCGCCAATGGCTTTGATCCTCTGCTGCATGGTGGGACTTGGGGCGCCGCCCTGGCGAGGCCCGCCCGGGCCCGAGCCGCTCGATTCCGACAGCGGGTCCGGCGTGTGGCTCCTCGAGCCGTTCATTCCTCTGCAAATGTTAATTCGATTCAATGTAGACGATAGATTATCTCTGATCCAGTATCTGAGGATGATCGACGGTAGTCACGTTGCGAGCAATTTTGAAGGCTTCGAGTGGAAACGTTGAGTAAAACATGTATGATTTACTGTAACTTTTTACATCATTTTCAAAGCGTTTTTGAAAAGGAAAAGAATCGACCCTCAATCACGCTTTCCAACGAATTGATCCTCTGAAAATACCACAAGAGCACAGTCACGGCAAGAAAAATTGAATAAAATATAAAGGCATCGAATAACCACTGCAAGGCTGATTGAAGGTCGACGCGGCTCCCGTTTGTCGATACTCCGCGGAAGGGCGAACATCGCCGATAAATGAAGGGTAGCACGTTAAATATAGCTAGTAAGGTCATTGAATCTCTCGAGGAACGGTAGAAACCGATAATAAGAATATGCGTGAATTTGAGATGACGTAATGGTAGCATGTAAAATAATGAATGCTTTGAAACACATCTGAGCATGAACTCTGACTTTGGAGGAAATATGAGTGCAAAGTGACATACCTTGGTTTGGGGTGTGGACTGCCTCTGGGATAGTGTATCGGATGACGATGCTGTGATTGCGTAGGATGCCTGGGAGAGTCGCTGTTCTCCACAGGTGGCAGGAAGAAATTGTTTTTCGAACCGTGTCTCTGCAACGGCGGAGTGGGCTCACAGTCTGCCGATTGCGAAGCGGTCGGCTCCATATCCGTGTCTGAACCGTCTCTGCCGGGAGATAACTGAGGTGCCCATGGAAGAAAAAGATGATCCTCGTGAGCAGGGGGAAGATGGAAAATCCTCATGGCGATTTGAAATCATCGTGTTACCATTTTTGTCGGAGGTAAGACTGACGTCAGGAGTAGGGAGGCGGTAGGAATAATGAGGGTCTTGAGGGTGCTGTCTTGTAGCTTCGAAGGGTAACGGCGAGTGGGATATCGTATGTCGAGAGGGTTGTCTGATTGAGAATGTGATTACGAAAAGAATATTAGGAATTTGTTACCTTGATCGAATCAGATTTCGCAGTCATAGCTTAAAAGCGCAGATGACCATTCAGAATAACAATAATCTAAATTTTCATGCCCGACGACAAAGTTGCATCCATCTGTACTTTTAAGAAACAATAGAATCTCGTCAAAAAGTGGTCTTGATAAAACAAGCTCGTCTACAGTTTGCGCAAAGCTTTACAAGCGCACGTCGATGCACAGAGGTATAACAAGTAAGGAGATTCATCATGTTCAGCAAACAAAAACAGCGCTAGCTCTTACCTTATTGTAAGCATTTGAACTGGCATTTCTAACACCATTGCTGCTATCCATGTAGGTTTTTACCTGGTTCTCGCTGTCTATCGTTGAGATTTCAGACGTGCAAGCACCGCGCCGCTTTCCTGAGTATTTTTCAGGTCTCAGCAAGCTGCAATAGATTAAAGCCGGTGATATCAATTTGAACAAATGGTCAATGTACAATACAAATGTCTATTGAACCTATTGAACAAACCTAGGAAATTGTGGTCCAAACTGTGTGTAACAGCAATTGTGTAAGCAGCCACGGGAGAAGGGGTTGTAACCACCACTAAATTTCCCAGTCACTTGTTCATTTGTCGTGCGGCCTCGAGAGACAAGCACTATATGAAAGCCCGTTAGGCCGAAAATTGGAATGAAAAGGAGTGTCACCACTGCCATTAGAGATATACTAAGAACATCTTTAAGGAAATATTATTGCGAGTATTATTGCGTACAGAATTAATAGACGATACTCAAATTTTATTCACTTGATGTGAGAGGATGAGTATGATTTAAAAGGATACGCCACAATTGTGTCAGCATCTCCTAGTCTTGCTTTTTTCTCCAAAACAAAATACAGGCATAATCCAAATATACTGAGCATGTGTATGCTTAACGACATGAGGAAGAAGAAGAAAAAACGATAGTTCCTTCGTCCAATGCAGTTGTTCACCCATGGGCAATGGTGATCAAAAGTCTGAAATAGAAAACAATAAACTTACATTCCAGGTACAATTCTGATTGAATCGGGTAGCTTCATGTAATAATTGTTTCTACAAACCTCTATACAATGGTTGCAAACACTGCAATGTGAACATCTTGGAGGCCGATAGAACTTGCATGTCACACACCACTTCATTCGCACAGTCACTCCATTTGT
Organism: Eretmocerus eremicus; assembly: GCA_030522705.1. Taxonomy (NCBI): domain Eukaryota; kingdom Metazoa; phylum Arthropoda; class Insecta; order Hymenoptera; family Aphelinidae; genus Eretmocerus; species Eretmocerus eremicus. Next base: position 25,574 of record JAPYYZ010000099.1, on the reverse strand, counting down.
TTCAACATTTTTATACAATGGTGCTCTAAACTCATCTTCACGTTCTTCATCAGGAGGAGCTGTTAACAATTGAATTACAATCATCACAACTGCATCAGTCGTGATGCAATGAATTTATATTTCTTGACATACCTTCAGGTATTACCCCAGGGTCCATAAAAGTAGCCAGGGTAAAATTTGCCAGGACAAAGAAAGTGATGACTCCCTGCAGCGCTGGAACCCATGGATATTTGGGTATGTAAAACTGGCACCTAAGAGAAGACAAATGGATGAAATAGAAAGAATATCAAATTGCAGTTGGGGTATCAACAAGTAAAAACAACAAGGGATCATTGAAGATTTTGAGTCATTAATTCACGATTTCACTCAAGATCCATTTGGAAAAGATGATGTGATGAGCAACCTTGAGAACACATCTTCTGGAGAAGCAGTCAATGATCTCTCACAGAGAGAAAATTGCTCTGATCTTATCAATACTACTTATCAAGGTTCAACCATGAGTTTTACTTCATCAGATTATTAGCTGCGTACTTAAGATTGTCACGCTCTGATGCTGACTCATACAGCCCAGATGAGCGGTGTGGTGAGCACTGCTCTCATTAATTAAAATTAATTTCTCTTTGGTGAAGGTCCTTAGAGGGCATGAAGGACACAAAGCTTACTATTCGTAAATGAACAGCTTGATCAGAACCAGCTTCGCCAACAAGCGAATCACAGGTCACCGAGCACCTATAAGACGTCGGTGCCAATCTACTCTGTTAAGATGCAGAGTTCATGTCTCAATCAAAAGTGAGGCATGCTGGTAATCCAGCAGGTTCCAGATCACAAGCAAGAGCTCGCAGGTCAGAGACAACCAGGGCACTCTATCCATAGGCACTCGTCAAACTCATGCAAGTTTTCCCAAACCCTCCGATGGACACTGCAGACCACCCTGGGCATCCCCCAGTCAAAAACAAACGTCTACAGAGCCAAGAAACGGGTGCTCGAGGAGGGTATCCGCACTCACGGGAAGTAGAAGAAGAGCGTGGTGGTGGCGAGTAGCAGCACCCAGGCGAAGGTGGCCGGCAGGTACTTGGTTTTGGCGTCGCATTTGGGCATGTCTGCTTTTTGGCTTGGGCCAGCAGCGCGGGGCAGCCGGCCGAGCAGCTGCGTCCGCACCCCTGGCTCCGCTTCTGGGTGTTGTGGGCTCACTGGCTTCTGCTCGGGGCGCAGAACATGGCCGCGTCCATGCCGCCGATGCAGCGGTGTGCGCTCGCCGACGGGGCCGACGCCGATGCTCCGAGGTGCCGAGGCGACTCCGAAGGCGTCATCGGGACGCCCGACGACGAATCACACAACGCGACTGTTCTCGCGGCTGGAGTCTCGTGCTCTCGAGGGCAGTACCTCCTGGGATCTCCGCACGCGCAGCCCGATATGATAACCCAGTGTGATTTGCGCGGTGTTTACGGGGACACTGGTGCTGCTCGCTGCGCTCGCGCTCCGATACTAACGTGCATGTGTGTCATGTGCGTGCGGACACCTCCCCGCGCGCGGATCTCTCGATTCTCGATCTCTCGGCGGCGCGCCGTTATTGTGGCATGTGCAGAGTGGCTAATAATTACATCGATATGATTACAACAATGAGTTATGCCAGGAAGGTTTCCTTTTTTTTCTAAACGCATAACTGATTTCAAGTTACATCAGAGTCAAAATTTTAGAGAACTTATACTTAGATCGAGTTCTTCGTGATCCATGAGACATAATATCCGATGTCCAAGCTCCAAACTTTTATATCATATGCTCATGTTGTGAAATATATGTGCAGGAAAATTTTTGCCATAAAAATACTTTGAAGCATTCTCAGCATCTTTATAAGCCTAAGCTTGCTTTCTGATATGATTGGTATTCAGCGCTATTGATGCACTTCAAAATATGCAAAGAATATCTAATTGGATTAATTTTTCCATGACCGAAAATCACTGACCGAAACGTGCCTGATTAGAATTACAAAGAAATACACTCACTTACGTATTGGATTCATCCCTGAGACGATCAGAAAGATACAAGCTCTGATGCAGCGTATTAATTGGACTATAAAACATCTCAACACCTTGTCAACCTAAATTTACTATTTGATAACAGTAAAAGATCGAGAATCTAATAATCTGATTATTCAAAGCTTATGGCGCCAATGCGCCACTAGCGCTACGTGGTAAGTTCAAAAACTGTTTTGCCGACAGTTTTTCGTCTGCAAGAAGTGGCGGACATATTCAAATCGATTCTTCAAGAGGAACATGCTCTGAACTTTAAAGTACTTCAGATTCCCCATTTTCCATACAGGTGGGAATATTTATTAACACTGAAGAAATATCTATGCCGGTCCACGAACCGATCCGATCCATCTCACTCTGTTTGTGTGAGCTGGTGTGAGGAATCAGTCTCAATCAGTCTCAATAATGGGCTGCTCCTCTGCTCCATTAGGTGGATTTTTTTCTATTCGGCTTCTGCTTCTTCCGGATTGTGACTCCTTTTGTCCAGTAATTCTCAGCCTTGACATGATCCATTTTCTTTGAAATTTACGAATCCCACTATTCGGTTCAAATGAAGCGATCGAGTAAGTATTACGCAACGTAGCCGGCCGGGGTGTCTGAACCATTGCTAACCTCCAAATCGACCATCTCACAACCACATGCCTCATCACCAAATTGCACAAAATTACCGAACACATGAAATAATGCTGTGCGTGAACTGACGACGAAGTACATGGACACATGTCGAGCAGACCGCAATAATGTCTAACACTGGGGTGTCACTGCGACCCATTAAATTTGAGGAAGTGACGACGACAGCTGAAGCCAACAAGTTGATTGCCCAGGAATGTGTGGATCCAGCTCTACAACTTTCCTCAACAGTGTTTATTGTTGGTAAGAGAATACTGAGAAATAAAGGTCAACTTTTATCAGTTGGCTATATTTTCCTAGTTTTGGATTCTCCAATATCAAAACATGAATACACGTCCTCTCATGCAAGGCTTGTCCATTTGAGTAAGCAACTTTGTCAGTTCCCCTATTCTATTCCTAAAGCTTGCCATCAGTTAAATAGGAAATTTTAATTGAGATGTTTTTTAACCTTGTTCATAAAATCGTTATATTCTAGCTACTTTGATCAGAAGCAATTGAGAACCTCTGGCTTATTTGTTTGACTGTTATTCCTCAACTATAATTCAACTATAATTCAAATTTTGTTTCAGGTACCCTGGCATACACATATATGGTTCAGATGTCTAAGCTGTATAGGCGCATACCAATTATGGATGAATATAAGCTACTGATTGGTGTGATTCCTGTGATATCATTTTCATTTTACTTGGCAGTTCACAGAAGACGAAAATGTGAGAAAGAGCTCAAAGAAAAATTGAGAGCAATGCAAATAGATATTTAGTGTCTTGAGAAAGCTTGAAGTGTGTTTCATATGCTAAAAGTGTAGATATGATGATGAATTGTGCACTGAAAAAACTTTTGCCGTATGCTAAAAGTAGCATACTTTTTGGCAAAATCTCTGTAAATAGAAAACCCTGGTTATTGTCCTCACGGACAAGAATTGAAGATGCATACTTCGATTTAGCAGAAGAACGAGAGTTGATGAATCCAGAGTATAATGAGATCTCCAACGAATATCTAGGTGAGATTGCTAAAGGCCACCGAACATTTGTCATTCAGCCCTATATAAAGTGGGGCAAAGACAAAAAAGTGAACACTACCCGTGAGTTACAATTAGCAGAAGCAGTTGCACTAGTGGAAACCTTACCTCACTGGAGGGTAATTGATAAAATGTGTGTACCTTTGTTAAGTTTGGAAAGAAGAGCATTATTTGGCAGTGGCAGTCTTGAAACCATCAGAACAAGAATAAAATGTGGAAGAAATGTCACAGCTGTTTTTATCTGTACTAATATATTGAAGCACACACAGATGTTAGAGTTAGAAAAAATATTTGGTTTGCCTGTGTATGATAAATATTCCCTTGTGATTCACATATTCAGATGTCATGCAAAGAGTCCGGAAGCAAAACTTCAAGTTGCGTTGGCTGAACTTCCGTATATTTACAGAAAGATGAGTGAGTTAGGTGGGCAGATAAATCTGTTGGAAAAACGAAGAATGTATCTGCAAGCACGAGAAGCACAACTGAAAGCAGCTCTGAAGAAACTCAAGCAACATAGAGAAGCTATCAGGACGAGACGGAAACATCGCGGCTTTGCTACAGTCGCTGTGGTTGGATACACAAATGCTGGCAAAACTACATTGATTAAAGGTGATAATTTCTCCTTTCCGTGCCTGTTCTGAACCTGTAATGGAATTTTCTCTCTAAGAGGAGGTAGTATTTCATTAGATTTGGATGTCAGCTTACTTTCCACGATTTGGTTCCAGCTTTGACAGGAGATGAAAATATGGAACCAAGGAATTACCTGTTTGCAACTCTCGATACCACAGCTCATGAAGGACTATTGCCATGCAAAATGAAAGTATTGTACATTGACACAATTGGGTTCATACAAGACGTCCCAGAAACACTTATAGAACCTTTTATAGCTACCTTAGAAGATGCTATGATTGCTGTAAGTATCTCTCCTTGTTATTGAACCATATACCAAACTCAGTGATAAAATCTCCAGATTTTTGATGAATTCTGAAATTTAGGATGTCATTGTGCATGTGTATGATGTCAGTCATCCTGACAAAATTGCTCAAGTAGATCATGTACGGAATACTTTGAAATCCCTGACGGATGGAAACAGGCCGATAATTGATGTAGCTAATAAATGCGATCTAATCCAGCCTGGAGAATTATCTGAGGATGAGCTAGGAATTTCAGCTGTTAATACTACTGGTACAGTGTAATTTGTTTATTTCGTGTTAAGTAATGTGGAATATAGATGAAGAAAACTATAGGTTTTTTTAATTTTATTATAATAACAGAGAATCACTGAGATGTGACAGAATATTCATAAAATATTTTCGTCAGTCGTCATCTATTACTTATATCAATTGATAGTCATTGAAGGATCTTATCTTCCCTCTTCAATTAAAGATCCTGTTTATTGAAATAGAAACCTCGAATGTATTTGAATTCCTACTTCATTTTGAATTGAATTGAACATTTGAATTCCTACTTAATTGAAAGTTTATCGACAGATGCTTTTCACTCTAGAACGCGGTAGACTTCTTTGACCAGGAGGCTGTCACAATTGATTGTCAGTGCAAAATTGAGTCATAACGAGATCCGGGACAAATGTATTTTGCCAGCCATCGAGATTATATTAGATTTTTCGATGAAAACAGATTCTTTTCAACTACCACACATACATTTTTCGGATTATTAAAAATCATTGAAATTTTCATAACTTCAGGTATTGACTTACTACGCTACGATATTCAGAAGATAATATTGAATCAAACTGGAAGGTCCATCACGAAAATAAGGGTTGAATCTGGCAGCGAAGCATCAGCATGGCTCTACAAGGAAGCAACCGTCGTAAACGCTGAAGCTGATCCAGAAAATCCTCAGTTCATGCTTCTAGACGTGATTATGACTGAAAACGTCATGCATCGTTTCAGACACTTCTTGAAACAACAAATTTAGTACAGAGAAATATGCCAATCATTGATTTGAGTATTCATGATATAATCATGATGTACATATACATGTTTAAGGTATTTGACGACTTGTTTGATTATATTTTGATTTTTACGGCGAATATATGATCAAAGATACGAAAACGACTTTTTTCAATTCATGCCATAGGTTTCAAAATGAACTGTCCAGCTTTAGAGAAATGTTTTCATTATTATGTAAGACGACCATCAGTAGATATCAGTAGAGTAAAAAAGTCCTATTTCAGTAACAGCACCTTTCTGAAAATGTCTTCTTCAGAAACTGCTTTGTATCACTTATTATATGTATGGTCCTGTGAGATGAAATGTCTCTCTAGTATCTCTTGATATTGGCTCTCGTGTGAAACTCACGCTAAACAAAACAGGGGATTTTTTGTTCTGACACTGATTTATGATGGTAAATTTTCTAGAAACGTATGAACGAACGACTCAACTGCGCTTCTTTGCCATAGAACTACTACAGGATGTACTAAAACCTCTACATTCATTGCGAAGTTTGCAGAAGCGTGGTAAGACGAAGACACTAGCAAAGAGGTAATCGATGGGAAAGAAGTGAAAGTGACAGAAAAGATACCTATCAATATCTATGCAACATTTTTTGTAGAACTGAGTTCTTATGTGATGGTTTTTCTTGCTCATTACACTCAAGCATGCGGGATTTCATGTATTTTACACACCTTTTGAACTCGGGTCCAACCAAGGCTATGCGACATCGACAAGTCCCACCGGATACCATCTGAAAGATTCACATCTAGTACCCGTATCTAATCAATTTATTAGTAGATTCCTTGCTGAGTGTAACTCAAAGGTATGCCAAGATCTACAGAAATGGTTGAAAATTGTAAAACTTCAAGACTCTGTTCTAACTCTGCAATAGTCATCATCACATAATAATTGACGCCAAATGAATATAAATAAAATTTAGTACGGGTTTTCAGTTGGCCGGCTCAGCGGGAAAAATTGTGACTTGGGAATTCTTTAGGAGTTCTAGTGTATCGAACAATTCCTCGAAAGCTACCAACCGCCGAGGAACTACTTATATTTCACAATCTTTTAGATACCCCGAAAGAAAATTGAAGAAAAGTTACCGGAAAGTCTCTGCAATTTCTTTCGCAGATTCCCAAAAACGCTCCCTCAGCCTCTCGAGCAGCTTTCATCATTGTTTTACCGAAAACTTTCGTGACGTGCCTGCGAAACTCTCATAACGCACTTGACGTTTCTTTTTGTAATGCCTCCATTGAGATTCAAAATTTTGATGGTTCACGAGATAAGTACATATATCGATAGCTCAGAGTAAAGAGGGACTATCCAAAATTTTCTGACGAAAAAAGGACCATCCTAAAATCATCTGATTATGGAAAGCCTTCTACAGTTAGACAGTTTTTGGCTTTTCCCTTTTCGCCAGACGACTTTAATAAGTCCCTTTTTGACCAAAAACTTTGGATATTTCCTTTGGATTTCTATAATTAGACAACTTCTGAATGATTCCTTTTTTGCCAAAAGACTTAGGATGGTTCCTTTGTGAACAGAAATTTTTGGATACATCCTTTTGACCAAAAGTTTTTGGGTGTTTCCTTTCTCGACAACAAATTTTGTATGGTTCTTTTCTACTCTGAAGATTTTGAATAGTTCCTTTTTACTCTGAACAACCGATATGAATTATATAAGTAATATTATGGCGAGGTATTGCTAATCTAGATTGACAACATAGCTGCAATGAGTTCTTCATATGGTGCAACGTCCTGCCATAGTGATAATGCTGCCTTCTGAATGAGAAATTCATAAAATTTGAAATTTTGACGTATGTACTGATAAACATTCCGCTGTGGTGCGGGCTAGCAGTCTACCAGGTATACCCACATGATCTATGGTGCGAAAAAAACTGATTAACTTCTTCCTGTAACGAGCTACGAGGGCTGTCTGCAACAATGAAGCACGTAAGGACCTGCGAATCCTTCGGATTCCAGTTCCACGAGATCAGTCTTGGCAAGATCTGATGACGAGCGAAAAGTCGTTGATCAACGCAAAGTACTTCAAAAATTTCACGATTACGCCATCACAGCAGAACTGTTCGGTTCGATCAATTCATGAATATCTCATTGAACCAATGAGGGCTCGTCTAAATTTTTTCTATTATGTATATTTTCCATGTTTCGCCTCACGAAAACTTCATTATAATTTGAATCGCTACCTGGGTCAAGAGCCTTATAAACTCACACTGTATATTGATCAGGAAAAGATGTTGGTTATTCAATCATATTAGTAGTTCGGATGGCACAGATAATTTGTGAAGCACGATCACGAGGTCGCAAAGTAGCAAGAATTGGTTCCGCCGACAATGGGAATTCTTCGGGCAATAACAACCTTTGGTGTGATTTGGAAAACCATGTCAAATTTCCAACAAATGCTCTTATCTTCCTTCGTTGTTTAAAAAAGAAGTATCTGGCATTGAATAAGAATCAGTAATCAGGGAAGGGTCAGGAGCCACCATTACCAATATTCACCAAAATCTTTTTACAGACTCGCACCACCTGGAATATGAATAATCTACAATATCTTCGTCAAATAGACCTCCTGTCCAGAGATACATCTCTGCCAACTTTAGCATTGCGAATATATCTACACATCTCCATTCAATTCTTCATTGCGAGCCTGCATGGGCAACGTTAAAGTTTCTGACCTTATCCCCATACCAAAGGCCTATCCTCCCAAAATAGTATAGATTCTCCATTTAATAAGTGATACAAGACTGTAGACAAAACATTTGCCCAAGACTGGTAGCTGGACTCCACGGTCCTTCCTTATGAAACAGTTTATCTCTCCCTCACTTTGCTCGGGATGTAAGTATACTCTCAAGGGGGGACCAGATGTGTCCGGAGATACGTATTGGCTATAGCTCTGGACAAAAGGATGATTTGTTAGAGATATTCTGGATTCTGGATATTCTTAAAGATACGAGTATGAGAAAATTTTTGTGAAGATTGCTGTCCCGGACTCCTGGTCGCCCCTTTTCAGTGCTCGAAATGGCCACATGAGGTGAGCACATAAATGACATAATTTTTTACCTGGAGAACTCTGAAATTACGTTTAAATGTGGCTATTCTGGATTCCAGTGGTGCGTGCAAATTATTTTTGCATTGGGGGGATCAGAAGATTTTTTTCGGCTACCTCTGACTTGATTCTTTTGTCAGAGAAATAAATGCTTTCATCAAATTCTTCTGATCGGGGATGATTGCTGGTGCAGCGGGATGTACAAAAATTACGAAACAGATAACATGGTTTATGTGGAAGTGAAGGTGGTAGATCTTGTGATTTCTATACGATAATATGATAAGAACGGTCGGAAATGGGAGAAAATGCAAAATTAGTGGGGATAGTGTAATTGGTAAAGAAATTTACAGAGCAGAAAAGCCAGGATAAGAAAAAGTTCTCAAGTTGTTCTTTTATGATTCCAAGGAAAATGGTAAAGTTCAAACAAGAAGGATCCAAACAGGGCTTTAATAGGTTCAAATTGGATCTAAGGTTGAGGAATAGAAACAAGGTAAAAAAATTTGTACATTGGGAATTTTTTGAAAAGCATGAGAATATGAGAAAAAGGTGGCGAATGGTCCAAGTCAAAACGTCATACTGACAATGAGTTGAGAAACTGATGAAACAAATACATACGCCCTCGAGAGGATGTTTCAAAATGTTTGCGTGATTGAGTGAAAGAGTAGGAAAATGGGTCCCTAAATGTGCGAAATAAAGCCCAAATAGCAATTTGTACTTGGAAAGTCGATAAAGCATGAGAAGTTACTGTGAAATGCTATGTTAAAAATTTTTCGATAGCGAACCGAAGAAAAAAGAGAATAAAGACAATATCTCGGAATGACAATATCTCAGATCTTGAAATTTTGTGTGGATTCAAAAATACGTAAGTATAGTATGGTAGGAGATCCAAGACACTCAAAACCCTGGGCTTATTAAACAATAGTTTTGAGAGAGTGTGCACAATTTAAAGGAAAATGTGCACGCACCAGACACCAAGGTAGCCCCCTAGAAAGAAATTCATTTGGATTTTCTGAAGAATCTGGCGTAAAGGTAAGAGGCACCAACCGAAAAATTTCTCCAAGAAGGAAAGGAAAATGAATAAATCACGTGTACTCAAAAGATGTTTAGTGAAGGAGTTGATGAGAGGAAGATTTGAGTAAAGTCGTCGTTGTGAGCAAACCCTCATGGAACCTTTTTCCTCTTGAGCAAGTCAAAAATGTGTCTCACATAATCAATTCATTCGAATATTCATTCATTCCCTTGCAATAAAAGAGTAAGCATGGACGACACTAAATCTCTTCGACCCTCAAAAATCTTCATGTTTAGGCTCGGATTGCGCTCTGCCTGTTGTCGAGATGGATTTTGGCTGTGTAGACGAGAGTTGATATACGACGATCCAGAGTCGCATTTAGCACGTCGTATGCAAGCCGCTGATCCGGTTAGCTTCAATTCCACCCCTTGAGGGTCTGTCTCGGTGATGGTGGCCGCTCGAGGGGGATGAATATTAACCGGGATGAATGGGCAGATGCTCGCGGGGGACACCCCAACTGATCGTTACCGTCGCGCTGCATATAAATTTTCTACAGCGACGAGGTGTGATTCCCGACAGTTGCTGCACTGGAACTCGTGATCGGAGGAAGCATCTTTCTTCCACATTATTTTACTCATCTACGTCGGATCGGGATCTATGCGATACCGCAAGTTGAATACATCGACCGATAGAGACTTCCCGGAGGCCACCCGAGCCTCTGTGATTTTGAATTATACTTGGAGCCCAGATGTAATTTTTTAGCTCATTCGTCCAAAAATTATTCACGAATCAGCGCGACTTATCCACAATTACTTTCCGCTCACAGAGCGCTGGAAAATACTTCGGGGAAGCAAATTTCTCCGCCAGTATGATAATCTTACAACGCGCTTGAGCTGATTCGTAAGGTGATTTTTGGACGAATATGATGAGACTGCACTGGGCCCCATTCAGCCACAAAAACCACAGGGTCTTGAATCAATTTAGGGCATAGATCGGAGGTCATTCTATGGGTCTTAATTTGCCCTTTCGTCGGCGCCGGTCCGATGTGATTCACGCTATATCACACTAATTTAAGAGACAGCAACTGGAATTTCATTCTCAATCTCTGCAGCGGGAAATATTCTGACTCCGAGATAATATGACTCGTCGTGAGTTTACGTCAAGCTTGAACTGAATAAACATCTCCAAGACACTCGAAAAAAAATCATATGATTTGTAAAAAAAATGACCTGGATGCTTTCTTACCCCTTTGAAAACTTTTGCAAAGAATTGCTTAAGTGCAAGTCTGAGGAGCGTGGATTTTTTCAGATTTGATTTCTAGCCTTGCCATTCGCTTTGAGACCAAAATCAAAATACTTGGAATACTTGAAAGGTTCACGATCCAAACTTGATCATTCGATATTCATACCTGGAATCCAAATAAATCTCAATCTGATTCTTAAATTAGATCATTTTGTAAATCTCCATAAAGTAAAACGTGCACGTTGGAAAATAGAAACTTAGGACCTCATGGGTGGTAGTGTTGTAATAATAACTACAAATTTTATAATTTTCTTTGTCGGCTTGGTATACGTGAATAATTTTGTCTTTGCGTGATACTTATCGTACCTCAAGCTCAAGATTATGCACGAATACCAACCTGAGAGAAAAGGTACTCAAGATTATTCAATTAGATGCGATTTTTCGCTTCAATCGAAGCACATATAGTATTACATACTCGAGGTTAATACTATATGTGAAACATAGGATTACATAGACTCGAAACCTAGTTATACTATTTTTTACACAGAATTTTTTATGAAACTTCAGCGGGCTCGTGCATTCAAGAATGACCTTAACTATTCATTTTCAAAATTGAGATGAGCGACCCACTCTACTGAAATGTCAAACTTGAGATAGATATAAACACCTCATCTGCTTGCGCTCGACAGCTGCGTGAAAAAGCGCACGCTATTCACAATTCGCAAATTGTCACCAGTCGAAATTATTGTCTGCGACAGCAGTATGTAAGCTGTGCGCAGCTCGAAAACTTTGCTCGCATGAGTACAAGATTGGCATGTGCGGCCTGCACAAGTGTAATGTAAGAATGTGCTCTCGTCACGTCTACGTGGTTGGCACAAAAGCGCTATAAATGCCTCAACAAAAACGCGTTCACCCATTGTAGCCCCAGTACCTCGTTGCATCTACTTAAATTATTTAACGAGTCAAGCTTATTCCAGAAGTGTAAATTCGTATATGCAAAGCACTATCTCGTAAACGTCTTGAAAAAGCGCCTATCAATTGTTGGACTTGGAATTAATATCACTCATCTCTTGCCATTCTCTAAATCACCACTGATACATTTATGAGAGAAACTCGATTTTTTGGGCCCTTCCAACTTGGCTCTCGTTCCTCATTAACAACATGTTCTGAAGTGTGAAGATACATTCTCGCAAGCACCAAAGATGGTTTGCGGCTAAAGCAGGAACGAGGGGCTCAACATGTTGACTAAAATTGTCAAAAAGTAAGGTGCGCCATGCAGTAGCGTGAAGATTTCAACCGCTATTTTCAACCTATAAATCAGCATCCCTACGGGACGAATTTATGTGTCGGGGCGCCGAATGGACAGACACATCCGTGACAGCGTACACCCACCGGAATCTACCATTCTCACCAAGTGACGAAATTCATCCCTAAAGCTCGCGAATGAGCTCGTGAGAAGTGCGTGGTGCGTGAAAGGTATCTCGCCCAGGCGAGATATCCGCTCGCGTGGCCGAAGTTTGCCATTGGCCACCTGTATTCTAAACGCTGATAATCCCGAATATTTGCACATCGGCCTCGAAACTCAAAAAGATTGAGGATTGATTCATATTTCACGGGCTCGACGCCGAGCTTTTCTATGAGAGGAAAGGCTTGAGTTTTTAGCGCTTCTGATTTCTGACATTTGACTCAAAACACAGCCAATTGCGTATAGTGAATTTCCTGAACTGCGGAAGAAAATGTCTGTATTTTATTTTTCAATTTTGATTCAACTTTTTTCAGGTGAAACCATTGCGCGGATTGATAGGATCTTATGAGATCGTGACTTTTTTGAAAAAGGTAAATACGAAACTTGACTTGAACTGATTCTAAAGATGAAGTGCGGAAACAAGTTGATCCACACGAGACAATAGTGGCAAATCGGATACACCGCCCGGAAGCTCGCGAAAAATCATTTTTTCACCACTCTTACCTCAAAATCGGACATATCTCCCTTCTTGCGGTTCTCGTGGTGACAAATATCACATCACTTGCGGCGGAAAAGCTCGTCCGGGCCGTTAGGACATGTCTCCCTCGCTGCGCTCGGTCGACAACGCGTCCTGGGGCCCGAACTCGCCTTCCGCCTTCAGTGATGTAATCTACTATTTCGTAAATCTTGTATGGATAGCTTGGCTCTATTTGATTCACATTAGACGTACTCTCAGCTTATTCTAAAGGTTTCGAGCTTTACTTAAAATGGGAAAAATATTGAGATGGGACAAGTTATGAGCCAAGCGGCAAGTTAGGAACGCTTTCTCATATTGTCATAAGGAATTTAATTTTAGGAGTCTACACAAAACATGCCCGCAGATTTTGGACTAATTTTGGCCCCCTCTTCCCCCACGTTCGCAATTTCTCCTGTTTTCGAACGGGTCTATTCTGTTGGGGTCACATTTAGGTATACCTCCGCCTCCAGTGCGGACGTCCTTTGTGGATACAGCCCCTTAGGAGTCGTCCATTAGTTACTGCGTAAGAAATTTTGGGGGAAGGGGGAGCAACACAATTTTTGAAAATTTATTACGCTAAAATTACGCAAAATTAGGGGGACGATCTTTCCAATGAGGAGCATTTTACGTAAAAAAGTACCCATTGTTCTTAAACTACGTGATGAAAGGAGACCGAAGATACCATGTGACTACTTCTGCCCATCAATCCATAGTCAAATTGAAGGAAGGATGTTCAAAACTTGTGGGCTTTCCTTCGCATCCAGAAAAGTTTACACAAAAAGTCAATGAATCACAAGATAACATCTCGTCAAAATGACGATAGAATAAGATAGAACTAATAAAAAGTTGTCGCACGTTGAGACATTGAGGTACTCTGTACCTTCAAAGACAAAGATTTCGTTATAGAAAGGTCGAGTGGGTGCCATTCACTGATTTCGATCCAAAGCTCTTTACAGGAGTACAAAGATCAATTGAAAGAATTCCAAACAGTTCTTTTCAAGTAACTGAATCTCTTGAAGAATGGATTCAAAGCCTTGTGTGTAAATGACTGATAAAATTATCCTGTGAAAAATGTATTATTCTTTTCAGAAGTTTCCATTCTGATAGCTTTGAGAAATAAGAGCCGAGTGTGGTTTTGAGTCGCAATAAACAGAAAGAGTTACGAGTTATCAGTTTTGTATTTTCACGAATTTCTGAGTGCTTTAGGAGGATCAGAAGTTTTTCGAGAAATTCCGTAAGACATTGGAGGGGGGCCTGGGGGACACAAAATCTTAAGGAGTCTTACATTGTGGGGGGGGGGGCGTGATTTTTAGAAAAGACATCTACGAAATTAATGGACGACTCCTCAGGACGAGTGGTTGTAGATGATGAATGGATTGCACATATTCTCCTCCCCACCGTCAATTTTTTTTGCGTGGTCTGTGAGAAATGATGAAATAACAACATCATGTTTAAAAGTGTGTGGTTTGGCATCATTGGAATAATATTACTATATGCTAACCATCCTAATTATCCATGAATTATTTAAATCGGATTATCATAGGAGGGGAGAGTCCATGACAGATTTGTGACGTCTTCTCCCGGAGGGCAGGGAGGGGGGTTGGTCGCAAGGTATGATAGGGGGATCCTATGGATTGGTAGAAAGTCTGTACGGACATGATCCCTCGCTTCTCTTTTCTTTTGCATCCTGATTTTCTCACCGCTTCGATAGAATAGCCCCGCTGAATATGCGATAGAAATGGGAGCAGTGAATTTAAAATTTTTCTTTGACAGAATTATTTTGACAAATGTCTCGGCTGAGCATTTTATATTCATCAAAACCGCACTTTCCTATCAGTAGAGAACTTCTGAATGAGTCATCGAGACTAGATGATTGCCAAATGACTTATTCGTATTCGTTTACACAGCAGCTGAATCATGCAAAGTCTTTCCATTGTCATCTGGTGTGTTCAAAACCATCTGTTCAAACGAAAACGTTAAATCCAAAGTAGTCATTCGAACCTGACTCACTTTCTTCCGGAAATTTGATTCTGCGCTACCGGGCAATCTACTCTCAAAACTGAATGAATTTGAGAAATGGAGCTCGGTACTCGTGTCGTTTTGGTTCGGCCAAAGCTTCAATTGCACAAACATTCACCTAGTTGGATTGATCATCCTTAATCATACAATTTTCCTGGAGAAGATGCTCTCATCTCAATCACAGACGATTCAACATAAGTACACGATAAGTAAGATAAAGCTGATGGTGAAAGCTTGAGCAAAAATGTTTGAATAATCACTCGTATTTAATACAATTATGCGTCGTTTATTCGGCTTCAGGGACCGGACACTCTCTATGAGCCTTTGTTTTTAAATTTTCAATCGACTCAATAACGGCTTCAATGATTAAAGACCCTATGATTTGTAGTTTGCAAGATGCGAAAATGATTTCACATTCAAAAGGTTGTATAAAAATGTGACGTGGTCGGTTTTGTGACTGATGTCCAGCTATTCTGCATAGCATTGGAATCCAAGTATTCCAATAGTTTCCGCGACGTGTCTCTTGTTTTCTGTCCGAATTCCGCACATTTTCACGAATTTTTTTTCGATGCGCAAGGCCGCAGGAGTACCCAGATTCGCATAATTCTAAATAGTTTTCAACGATCTCTGCTGATGACTCGCCTTCAAAGTAGAAAACTGCAAAAGCTCTCCAAGATTGACACGGAACGTTCGACGCTTTGAAAAGAATTCCGGGAATGCTCGAAAGTCGCAGGCTGTCGAATCAAGATGGCAATTGAAACCCTCATCTCTTTCACAAGCTCAATCTCATTGAACGCTGTGATGGCTGAAGGAAAAAATTCCTCCTCTCAAAATCGTAATCTCGAGAACGTGGCCCAGGATGCCGACAGCTCGTTCCTGGAGGCGCGCCGAGCTTCGGGGCTCCCCTCCTCGCCAGCTCCGCTCCTGGCGCCGGCTGGGGGTGCGCATCTCTCTCTCTCTCTCTCTCTCTCTCTCCAGCCCAAATGCACCAGCGACAAACTCGCACACGGAGCCTGGCCGTGCAGAAGAGAGAGGGACGCATGCGTGTGCAGGCGGGGGGCAGAGAAAGAGAGAGACGGCGAGAGAGAGAGCGAGCGGCGGTCAACGGCGCGCGGTGCGCGGAGAGAGAGCGAGCGAGAGAGCGTTCGGCCCGGCAAGCTCTCCTCGTCGTCGGCGGCTCGGCTCTGGCTCAGTCGAGATCCGAGAGTCCGGGCGACCGCTTCGCCGGCGGATGCTGCATCGAACCGCGGCCCGCGACACCGGACACCCACATAAACACTTGCAAATAACACGGGACGACAGCGTGCCCCAGACACCTGCCCCGCAAAACTACGCGCTGCGTACATACCTATACACGTGCCCGAGGGAGTGAATCGTCTGCTGGATCGAGTGATAGAGATGAGATTGTGACCGAGTGCGGTGTGTGATATATCCCCACGAGTGACCGGGCGCCGCAGCATCTCCGAGAAAGAGCGACAACATGAGCGCCGCGCCGCTCGCAGCCCGGCGAGCCGATCTCGGGCCAACGCCTGCGGGCTAGTAGCCCCGGGCACCGTATCCCCGACGTGGTGCGCCTCGTCGCCGAGGAGACACGATCATCGGAGTGAGTGCAGCCAGTGAGCCATACCCGCTGCGTGTGTCTGTGGCCCGTGCGTGTGTGAGAGCGACGCGCGAGAGCCAGCGCCTCCTTTTTGTTTACCCCCCGTGCGTAGGCGGGGCTCTGCACCTTCTGCGACGGCTTCTCCGGGCAGCCAGAGGTGCTCACGGAGCCGCGCGAGGGTGTTGGTCGCGCTGCAGCTTTGGGAGAGCTGGTCGTGTGGGCCAGAGGCGCGGCCCCGCCTCTGCGAGAGCAGCCGAGATGTGAGGTTAGGTTCGACGCCCCGGAGGCCGCGCGCGCACCGCGACCATAGAGAGTCGTGCCCGCCGACGTAGAGACACCCCGGCTGGACCCGGATTACCCTCGCCTCGGTGATTTTCACGGCTCCATGCGAGAACCTCGAGCGGTACGTTCCAAGGCCAACGGTCATCGTCTGGCCCGCGATCCGAGTCGTTCGACGCTCGGGAGAGCTCGAGGTATGCCCGCCGCGATTCTCTCTCCCACGGACTCGGATTCTCCACGCTCGTCTCTCTCTGGAATTCCTCGGGAAACGAGTCTGCCTTTCCATGTATCGCGCGGCCGTTCAATTGATGTTCGGATAGGTACTCGGTTTGTGTGAACGTTCGATTCGAACATTCGAACGCTTTTGAACGAGTTCGATAGCAACTGACGTGCGAGCGTTCCGAGTGAGCTGTCATCGCAAAATCGTGACTCACCGCGGCGCGCTTGCGATTCGCATTGTTGTCAAACGACTATCAAACTCGTTAGAAAAACCCGAGCTTCAAAATTCTTTGTAAGCTCATTCAATTGGTGAGTGTCAGAGCTTCGAAATTTGAATCATAGCCGTCGCTGATTCACGAGTATTCCAGTGTGTACCCGGGTACAATCTCCCGTCTCTCTTTCTCTCGAGTTGTTTCCTCCTCGAGAAGTCAAGCCACTCTTGTGATTCAAAAATTAATCTTCTAAAAACTCTCGAAGCTTGTGCTCTCTGCGTTAACTTGTGTGTGTTCACGGGCAACTCGGCCCCGATGGGCGGAAGGATCGCCGAGGAAGAGGCCGAGGGAGAAAGGGACTGCGCTGATGCACGATGCGAGGGCCGAGCAGAGCGAGTTCCTCCCGAGTTTGGAATTTCGGGGTCCGCCTTGTACTTTATACAGCAAAGTCTCGCTGCGATGCCCGCGAGCAAGTCTCTCGGCGCGTGGGCGAGCCGTGCTCAGTTTTCTCGTGGCACGTCATACCACCTACCGTGAAACAAACCTGCCTACCTGTTTCCCCGTCAAAGTCATCGTCATATCCGAGCCGTTTACCACGAAAAACGGAAGAAAAGGTATACACGGGGAAGAGGCGCCCCGGCATCGCAACGACTCGCCGATAATTTTCTCTCGCAGCTGCAGAGAGAGAGAGAGAGAGAGAGAGTCGAGACGAATCGATCCGCTCCGATATATAACCTCCATCCACCTGAACCACCCCCGCAACCCATCGAATTCAACGACCGCGATATAACTCACGCGCCGCTGTTCTCGCCCTTTGCAAGCTCGATGCGACGAATTCTTTCACGGTTTTTCGAATCCGAGCCGAGTCGAGTAGGCTCGAGGATAATTTTGTGGAATCGGGGCGCTTGCGAGGAGTTTCGTGGAGCCGTCGCGTCGAGGTTTTTTTCCGAGATTCGCGTGCCGGTTCGGAGGTTCGATGACTCTCGAGCTTTTTTCGGTGTGTGGATTATAAGGAAGAGACGGGGTCGCTCTTTTCTCCGCGAATCGAGGCTCGATTGAGAGAGTTTCGGGAGATGATTGTTTCGGAATTGACGGTTGCGAGAGCCGTGATTTGTGGCTTCGATGCGGAACCGAGGGTAATTTCGGCTCGGCGGCGGATCATGGTGCTTGTATCGCGCCGCTTCCTTGAACGAACTCTCGGGAGAGTTGATGATTGCGTTTCGGGTAGGAAATTTAACTCAAGGATATTATTGTGGGTTTCCCCGTTCTAACGTAATAATGATATTGCGTATGATTATCGCGACGCGAATTGTAAGTTGCTTCTGATTTTAGTTGAAATTCCATATTTACTTTCAGAAGAATGAATGCGTGATAGAAACTGAAATACCTGAATCTGGTATAGCATACTGGCGGGCACTTGAAGTATATAGGCGATCGCGCATATTGCAGAGTAGTTGACAAGAGTCACCAAACTCTCATCATCCATGATGGATGCGTTTGCTTAACTTTCTCCAAGTTTCTCGTCTGCAGGATTGCCAGAGAAGTATAAAAAGGCTATACTTGTATGCGTGGTTAAAGGAAAAAGTCGCTATGGGGACGGTGCTCCAGCAAACAGATGAATCAGTTGTGCGGACGGGATTTTTTTTCAGCCCGACACCAGTAGTGGTACACTTACCGGCTAACATCCGCGAGCTTCTTGTGCTACTGACGTTGATTTGTATGCGCAGTTAAAGCGCCCCCCGCTAGTCTGCTTTCGCGTGTTTTGCGCTGAAAAAATATATACTACGTGAGCGAGCATCAGATGAAAATTTCGTATTGTTCGGGCAAACTTTTCGAGCCGACGGTGTATGCTCAAAGTTTCGTCTCGTGTGTTTGCATTACAGTCAAACACGGCGCTAGAGCAATTCTTCCGCGCGCGAAGGGAGCAAAGTTTCCTGGGCTGATGTGAACAAGTGTACGTGGCTTACTTTTGATGAAGACACAAACGCCGGGAATCATTGTGAAAAATCACGTCAACTCTCGTGGCCTTCTCCACAAATTCAAAATTTAATCCAGGTGAAAATGAACAGAACTTGTTTCTAGAATGAGTAGTTTTCATAGATTAAGTCGAATTTCTCAAGAGGTGCAACAATTCGGTAAGACTTTTACGAGGGTATAAAGACGGTGACTCTTGACTCGTTTCTGAAGACCAGCCCGTGATGTTCTAATTCATGGGCCCAATCTGATAGTCTTCCCTTTTCAGCTCGAGTAAAGAAAACGGCGCTTTCTTCATGGTGTTATCAAAATCGTTCTCGAGCTTTTTGCAGGAGAAAATTTACAAGATTCGCATATGGAAAGCGCCTAATACGAATCGACAAAAATCACACGATAACGCATGCCTTCGCCTATGCCACAGCATCTATTGCTCTCCTCGTATTTCGAAGATTGGATATTCGGCATATTCTCAGAAAATATTCCGGATTCTTGTGTCTTTGAAAGCTCGAATGATTGGTATGACCATAGAGAGCAGCAGCCGCGTCGTAAATCTAGCCAGCACGGAATCACTTTGAAATGGGAAAGAACGAAAACATCTTCGCACGTGTCACCTGCGAAAAGCACCGATTTTCAAAAAATTGTATACCAGCATGGCATCGGAGCTTATCTGATTATTACTGCGGATACAGCTCTATATGTAAGTCGTTGTCTTCTGGTCGTCGGCCTCGTCGTCGTCATTGTCGCGTCCAAATACACCAGCCAGACACTCGGCATTAAATTTCATTGCATCATTAAATTCCACCGATCCCGGGGTGGTAATTACCATCATCAACTCTCCCCAACTTGTGCAATATTAATGAAGCCTTACACCCACAGGCGCGTCATCCCCTTTTGAATTTTTAATACAGCTCGAGCTCTTTGTTCACATAAAAACTAATGGCTACCCTTTACATTCGCTCGCGCGCACTTCTGCGCCATTCCTATAAACCATCTATTCGAGATACGTGCATTATTCCTAGCATCTATAACGTAACTCTGCTCACCGCTAACTAACCATGCTTCTCTTTTTTTCTTATTTTCTTACTTCGTATCCCTCCGTCTCCCTCTTTCTATCCCGTATTCGCTCTGGCCTCTTTTCGTTTCTGCAATTGCACTACTTTGACTTTCAAATTGATTTATTCTGCGGTCTGGTTGAACTTTGTATTTACATTGCAATACTTCTATGAACCACGTTATTTTCAATTAACACTGTATTTATCTGCACCATGAAACATTCGAGGAACCGTTTCAAGTCTGGAGTGCGTGTAATTAGATCAATCATATTCTGATCATTCGCAATGTGAGTTATAATCACAGCATAATTTGTTTCATAAATGTAGATATGTAGATACTCGAAAATTTAATCTGCTATTTCTTTTATCAGAATAAATTGGCAAGATCTTCTTTATATATTTTGATAATGTCATTTTCAAACATTTGATAGGATTTGAAAGAGGAAAACAGTTTGGCCGCGTTCCTTATTTGAGAATCTACTTCTGTAGATCTCGAAAGATTATTCTGGGGTTGAGAATTTGGAATTGACTTTTAAAATGATGAAAGATAGAGTCTGAGTTACAGCCTTGAAATTATTATGGTCTTCGTTTTTTCTACTCTCAGAGGGGGTTCGTTGAAAATTAATCTATATTCGCTAGTGGAAAAATAATTTGTAATGCACCAAATAACCTTAGTTTATTACTTAATACAAAACTCATAAATTGTTGAAGATTGCATTTGCTCACTGCAGTGGCTGTATACGAGGCCAGAGGCTCTCGAAATAAACCAGGCCATCGTAGGAAAAATCTGAAAATAAATTTTGATCTCGTGTACGTGGAAAAATCAACAAGGTGTCAGGTGCAAAAATTCCCTTCGAGCCCTCGCGCTCTCGCGTCGTTAAAAATGAATCGCCAAACGTGTATACGGAAATCCATATGCCGATCGAGGGGCGTGCCTCAAAAAAGGATTTGCGATCGAGATGTGCGAGATGCAGAGGAAAGTCGGAGAGGTGAGTGATATAGGAGATGCAGCTTGGACAGGGCCGTAACACATCGGGTCGCATCAAAAGCGCAATTCTTCACCTCTCATCCGCACACATGCGGCGGACGCGCGTCAGCTCTCGCAATATCGCGAATCTCTCGCGACAGCGTGTGTGTGTGTGTGCGCGCGACTGCGAGACACATGTAGGATCTCAATCACGCTAATTTGCATGTTCTGATTGTTGAAGGGCGGCGCAGCGACGAGAGAGACAGAGAGAGATCGGCGCAGCAGCGGCAAATATATACATCAGGCACCATCCAAAAGCTGCGCACACGTGGCCGAGAGAGCTGTGCACATCGTCGCTGCTTATGAATTGTGCGTTCTCTGCCAGTGGTGCTTCCGGAAAAAATACAAATCGCGTGATATAACAAGTGACAAGTGTCGAGAGTATAGTGCTTTGACGCAGCGAGTGCATTTATATATCCATAGGAGAGGCTGATTTTGTAGCAGACGACGCTCGGGGTCATCGGGATCGTCGAGTGCATGCGGACACCGCGCTCTGCACATCTCGGTGAGTCACAACTCAAATTCAGCGCCCCCGCCATTTGTTAGAGTGAAGGTGTGTGCGTAAGTGCATGTCCACGAGCTTGGCGCATGATGTAGAGCTTGTGTGAGAGGGTGTACGGGGTGCCGCTAATGGCCCGTGCGATACTCGCCGCCGCCGCCGACGAGTCTCGCCATGCGATGCAGCTTTCTCTCTGCTGTGGTGTGCAGTGCGCGAGTTATCGATCCGCACCCCCCAAGCCCGCGACCAGAGAAATTCCCCAGCCGCGCGCGAGACCCCAGCCTTTCGAGGGGATTGCCATGTTTGCAACCATGTGCTTTCCTGCGCTGCAACAACTGCAACCGCGAGGTTTTGTGCTTGGCCTTGTTGAATTTTTCCACGTCCTTGTGGGTTCTCAGTTTTTGGATTCTTTGGGAGATGAAAAAAGAAAAAAAAATAGAATCTTCAATCATTACCATCCTTTAAATGTGAAAAATAAGAAAGGAGGATGGCAATTGCAGGCTATCTACGAGAGTAAATAGTTGTAAAAAATCGCAAATTCGGTGTAGTCGGGAAACAAATTGGAAAACCAGCGGAAACTCAACTTAATTCCCTCTAAGCCCGGAAATGTTTGAGTTACAGACTTTGCTTGACTGAATGCCAAGAGACGATACGCTCTCATAATTCTCAGATGGCAAGATAAAAGGATCGACTGAAGAGGGAAAAAATGCGATTTTGAGAACTGAGAAGATTTTTATAAAGCCTTGAATAGGTCGTTTATTGGCTTGAAAAAAGAGTTTAGTAACGAGTCAATCGTTTTTGCTTGAAGTCCGCAAGGGCCTGAAAAATAATCGGAAATTTTAAAACAGGGAACTCATTGACAGTGTAAGCACCCTGAAATTGGCATTATAATTTCCTGTTACAACTCTCCTAGCTCATTTTTTTCAAATGAGCAGTTACAAATTTTTTCCCAGTCAAACTTCTTGCGTACCCGCACGTTTGAAAATTTTCATCTCAAAATACTCATCATTCTCAGACTATAATTTAAAATTTCGAGACTCCATCTTGCAAAGCTGCAGATAAGATTGCATCCCATTGAATAGGTTCGCCACGCGATGCTGTACGTGGACCTATAAAATGAAATCCAACTGCGCGTCTGACTCAGAGCTCTCGGGTGACTGTAATATCAATTTGAATACGTTAACTTGCAAATTATAGTCGGATCGAGCGTGTATTGTCGAGTCTCCTTCGTGTTTCACAAATCTACTATTTAACGATATCGCTAGTCCTACATCGTTCCCTTGTCTAAATATTGAGCCTCGTACAACTTCGTATACACAGTTGTACGAGTCTCAGTATTTTTGATCCCGCGCAGATTATCTGCGCGGGATCAAAAATATTTGCCGTCGTTAAAAAGAGAGCGAGACAAACGAACAGCTCACCGGATTTCAGCCGCGCGCTGGATATAAACAGAACTCGCTATTCTGCCGTATATTCGCGCACGTCCTGTAATAAACGCTTCATTTAGAGATAGATAGAGAACGGGGAGCGAGGCGATACAAGAGGGAAGCGCATTTTAGCGCGACTGACTTGGCACATGCACGGCAGATGTTTGAACGAGTTGAGAGAAAACTTGATTTTTCGATTTTATGCATCCCTCTGAACTTTTGCGAATTCTCCGTGCACCCCTATTCATGTCTTAACGCCTCGTAAATTCATCAAAACGAAGGAGATATATTTTACAAAGCTCACACTCGGCGAGTTAATTTTCTCTCGCGCGATGCAGCGCAGTGAACTTTTATCGGATACGTAAACGATATTGCCTATTAACAAAGGGAGTTGAGTTATTGCATGCCGTGTATTGAGTCATTCTGTAGGTAATGACGATTTCCGAGAGCAAGTCTTAGCCTCTCATTATCTTATAGAGTGGTGAAAGTGCGGCCCACGATATTAGTTTTGTATTGTAACGCTCTGAGAGAGAGATATACTCGAATTGTGAAAAATCGTTGGTTCATTATCCGAACGAAATTATTTGCTGCGGGCTCAATTCGTTATGCTTTCGTCTAGGTCGTTTTTCATTTCAAAATACCTCCGCGTTGTCTCTCGCGATCGGAAGATTATCATCTCAGCTCATTTATGCCTCGGATCAAGATGTAAGATTATGTCTATATGCCAAAGTAGAACTCGAGCGCGATACCAAAAGAGCTTGTATACGTATTATACACTTCCTCTCAAGAGCATATTGCTCGCGCCGAAATGATCGTTGTATGATATATATTCGTTATATTGAGAATAATGAGGCGCATACTTTTCAACTCGCGTGATATCTCGAGATAATACTAAACGAGCTGCCAGCTAATATTCGCAAGGCGTTTTGATACTTTCGCACAGATGCCTCGGGGATATCAAAGCACGCGATATCAAAGCAACACATTCTCTCATGATCCATAGATAAGATTGTTGCATAAACGCGCGTCTTCGTAAATTGATTCGGGAGGGAAATCTAGATTGAGAATCGAGAACAGTAGTGTGCAAGATCTTACCGTGTAAGCAAATCGAATGGGAGATTCTTTCTCAAATCGTCTTATTCTCACATTCTAGAGCTAAGTGACGCTAAATTGTACGAACCGCGTTCACAATGCGGTATCTCTCACGAGCCTTCAACAGGTCAACCGTCTCCGGTCGCGCGATTCACGCGATAACGATTTTCAAAGAGCACACAATATAAATCCAGATCGGATTTAGATGATACTTATTGGAGATAATTTTCATCCCCCATCGATTGCATAGAATCAAATTTACCCTCGATTTTCCCCTCGTTTCGGGAAAAAAGGGATCCCGCACATTTCTCATATCGTTGTCGGCGGCCTCAGATCGCCACGCACTATAAAAGACTGACGAAACGCTTTCATCACGTATTTCAGCTCGCCCTCGCTCTCTCGACCCGCACGCACGAATCCTCAAAATACCTGTTCCCCTGCGCGTGTGGTCATCTCTCTTTGGCGCATTTAGCAAGAAAGGAGAGCTCGGAGACGCTCTGCTCTCGAGACTCCGGGCAAAAAGTATAATAAAGTACAGCGTCTCCTCCTCTTTTCAGCCCTGCACGTGTAGCTTGTGTATATATATGTATAGGTGGCCCTTGAGCTCGTGTGGCCCCAGATACACAGGTGTACCTATATTATACCTGGACGCGTTTGTCGGCATGGGTGTGGAGATATATATGTGCGCGGTAGCATGCAGGTATACCACGAAATAGTGGCCACACCGAAATTCTCGCGCCCCCGTTTCATATATGCTTCGAATCGCGTCTTTCATGTATCGAAGTCGAGTATCTGTCGATGTACACTCACCGGACACTCGAACTAATCGAAAGTTTTTAAATTTTTCGTTTTTCAATTTGGTGTTCTTGTACATCCCTGAGTTTTGAATACAGCGAACCAACTTGAAAGACAAAACTTCAAAAACGTCCGATTAGTTCAAGTGTCTGGTGAGTGTTTACGTGTATTTTCATACGGGTATATCGTAATAGTCTTATTTGTTTTAAGCAGCGTTTGTGTACCTATTTTATATCAGCTGTGTTGTTGTTGGTTTTTTTTTTTTTTTTTTTTTTTTAAGTAAATGGAGGAATGGTATTATGTGTAAAGTCTCCAAGTTTCCGCTTTCTCCACATACCCGTTTTCTCGAGGATATCACTGTGAGGACGAGAGTTCGGAAAAGTGTGCTTGGAGAAAAATTCGCAGCCGAGAGAGTTTACCGAGAGGCTTGGAATATCGAGAGAGAGA
>JAPYYZ010000098.1:0-35607 GCA_030522705.1 Eretmocerus eremicus | reverse complement strand
TCTCCGCGGTACGCGGTGCCTAACCTACCCTACCTGACAACTTCGGCAGAGCCAGCTTGGCTCTTCGGCTGCCCGAACCTTATTTTTTTCTCAGTGTACGTACGAAGATATGGTTGATTCTGCGTTAGAACTGTAAAACTTTATGTCAGGGTCGCTTACACACGTATGTGAGTAGCTAAGGGTTCGGGAAAATTTTTCTCGGGTGTATTTACTAGAAGTCTAACTTACAGAAAAGATTTTACCCCCCTTTGAACACGTGGGATAAGGTGGTTTAGGCGGTATTTTTCCTAACAATAGAAATCGCTGAAATTTCGCATACTGGAAGATTTTATGGATTTGAAGAACATGTCAAAATTTTAGGAGGGTCTTCAACCTATCTGTCTCTCTCTTACCGCGTGAACCACCTCAAATTGGTGAGATATGATAAAGCCATTACAGGCAGATGTTAAGATCAATTTTTTCCTGTGTTTCTTATCTCTTTTTCCTAATTTCCATCAAATTCCTTCGATGCAACCTCGCAACCATACCATGCTCGGAAGTGCATACGTCGTGATCCATTTCGACGTTTTACAAAGTCAGCAACATTAGCTGAAAAGAGTCGGTAAATTAGCCGATATAATTTGACTCGCATGGTCGATCATATATATTTGATGATTGGAAACACCCGGGAGTGATGAATACCAGAGCATATCGATCGAGCATCAAAATTAATTAGAGATTGCTATTTCTATTCGATGACAAATTTTTATTGGCATTCCGACTGGACAGATCTCGATTGGACTAAATTATAAATCCAAAGTAGATTCATTCTGAAATATTTTGAACAATCCCTCCTTGAATATCTGAAATAAACTAAATCGCATTAAGAAATTCTCGTACCAACTCCTGCTGACCGAAGAAATGCATGAACTGAATTCTCTTGAGCTATGTTACCAGCAATTATTCGGCCAAAGAAAATTTAGCACAAACTTTATTAGAGAAAAAATAGGACCACGCTGGTGTGTGTAATTTTTACAACTTGAAACAAATGACGAAGTATTGCATTAAAATACATCAGGCGAGAGAAAAGCCTCCTCGCTCATAACTTTTTTTTTAAATTGTCTTTTGCTTGTCTCAAAGCTCCTCTGCTTGTTATTTATTGATGGCAAACCTTCGTATTTTGTAACGATTGGTTCATCCCTTTCTCGCTACGGTAAAGAATTTCATCTCCTTATGGAAAAAGCGTCTCTCAAGTGGTCAATGATTTGCAAACAGCGCATGCAACTGAAACAAGCTATAGCATCTCTTTTGTATTTTTCGCGCAAAACACTCGGTTGCTCTCCGGCTACTGAGGTCGTCCCACGACCCTCGTAATTTGGCAAATAATCCATCCGACGATCATACGTTATTACGAGAGAGGTCACCAATGCAGGGCCACATATCGCGAGCATGCATATTGCAAAAAGTTGTCACACAAGGAAATCCGCGCTCCAGTGGCGGCCACTGCGGCAGAGACGCATATCTGATTTCCCAAGGGATGGCCTGCACGAATTCCGCCGCGCGCGCATACGCCACGAAAGCTTTCAAGGATTCCCTATTTCTCTCTCTATCTCGTTACCGTCCTGTCCAAACACACATGTATGCGCGAGCTTGCTGCCAGCTCTATTTTTTGCACATCTGTGTGAGTATACAGTGGATGTAAGACGGCGAGGATCTATACTTGCCATGAAATCCTCACCACTCTGCTTCGTGGGTACTTATTTGGACTTTATACATTTCTACCTTATCGCCCATTTGAATCGCGAATTAGATGTAGAGTGCACGAACACAGCTCTTTTGATTTCATCAATCTGAGCGCTTCTCTCTTCACAGAGTCAATTTTGATCCAAGAGACATTCGTGAGATCGCTGCTTTCCGAGTAAACGCCGCAATCCTGCATCAGAATACATGTCTCAATCTTTTGGTAGTTGTTTTTTTACTTTCATGTAGAGAGACTTATTTTGTTGGAAAATTTTATGCCTGCTTGAAGCATCTTATTTGTCATTTTGTTCAGGATTCGGGTCGTTACGACGTATATAGGCATCAGGAGCACAAGAGCCAAGTAGTAAGTGTACCCCGCTCGCCCCCTCCCCCTTATGGTGCCAAGATCATCCTCATTCAGATCCAAAAGCACTTCTTTTAAATAGTCAATACTCAGATATCTCATAGGCAAATCAATTCAAACTAATCATTAAGCTTTTGCATCGGAAAGTTCCTAAAATGAGAGGGATTCATTAATAACAGTCAGTAAGGGATCCATTAATACAATAAAATCCGAGTAATGCTTGAGGACTGCGTAAGATTTTTGTACAAGATTCTTCATCTTGCCTACATCTATTTTTTGGCAATCATTCTTCAAAAACTACAAAATGGGCCGAATTATAACGTCTAACTTTGACCGGACGCAGACAAATTATCCCGAGTAACAAAAAGTAAGTTTTGCAACTCCGCGGAGCAGAGTAGCAACGGTCATCTTAAGACATTCCTTAGACCATCAAATTAATTATAAGCCTTAGAATTAGTTGTGGTAATCTCATTCTGAAGTTGAGATATAAAATTTTTTGAAAAGCGCATTTTCCACGAAACCTTCAAAGTCAACTAAAAAATCGCTACTTCTTGACCCTTGAACGTTCATACAGCTTTGGTAAAATCTGATTTATTCCATTGCTTTTTTCAGCCACTGTCAAATAACTTGAGTTCGACCAATTATTTCGTTTGCAGGAATGTCTCAATGATCCTCCAATATAATTATAATTTTTGAGTTGAGTCGAATGCGATCGGAGCATCTTATGAAAAAGTGAGAGCAAGAGGAGAGTCGATGAGTGTTGATGATGAAAAAGATTGAATTCTGAGTTCTTGATCGTGTGATTTTGGAGACTAAATAGAAGCAATCGAATGTGGTTCAGCTGTGATGCAAAAGTTGGATTCCGTTGAATCCGTGTGTAACACGAGTTAACGACAAAAATAGAAGGATCGACTGCCTAGACAGTGAACATACTTATAGGACATTTTTTATTGTTTTTAACTGTTAGAAATATCCTATTTTGATATCTTTCGAACATACATTTGCGTAATGTATATTTATATACATAATATATCTATAAAATAGCAAAACTATATCGCGCTTATATCTGAGACCTTTGGGATGAACTGCAACTGTCGAGTGAGCCTCAATTGGAATACATTTATTCTCGCATTATATGGTTGAATAACGCTTCTGAACTTATCTATCGGGGGTGGTTGATATCCCTAGAAACAGGAAATTACTTGACGAGAGGTAAAGTAAAGGATGAGAATCGAGCTTTCACGCATGTTTGGACTCAAATCACTTGGAGATCATTGATATGTAGGTAGGATCTTTTTCGAGAATTTTTCCCTGTCGACGAAGCTCAACAAACTTCATACAGACATATCAACCCTGTGGCAGCAATTATCCAACGCGATAAGAAATATATAGTTCACTCGGATTCAAAAAGTTTATATAAATACTCACCCATTTGAATCGTTGGGTTTCCGTATCAAGTACGCAGAGAAATATGTTGCAATATACATATGATTGATCGACGATATTTCACATGATCAGGATTCAGATTCTGAACTAAATCTCCGGCGACTTTTAAGATGGACCGTGGAACGCATGAGACGGGAAGTGTAAGACTGCACGATATTGTGCGCAACGCGCGCGACTTTGATATGACGTAAGCCAATAAAACCAAACACACCGCTCATGTACACGCACCCATACTAATCTACTTGAAAAGTTTTGGTGCAAATATTGAATTTTGTCACGGCGTGTATTTTTTCATGAGCCATGCGACACGATCTGAGAAGTCTGTATATATAAAACGTACGAACCCGTTTGAATCACGGTTTTGAATCGGGATATGAACCAATGAATATATTTCGATGGCCCAGAGTAAAAAGGAACCATCCGAAAACGTCAGAGTTGAAAAGAACTATCCAATTGATAAGAAGGAACTATCCAAAAACGTCTAGCAGAAGGGAGTTGTTCAAAATTGTCTGAAAAAAAAACTATTCAACAACGTGAGAGTTAAAAAGATATCTAAAAATTCTTTTTAATGAATTTACTGTGTTGTGGAGCAACTATTGCGCCCTTGGCTCTGAAATCTGTGGAATGAACCTTTATAGGCACGTAGTACCTTAATTGGTACTCAGCAATCAAGATAGATGTAAATATTCTAAGGGTTTTTGGATAGTGCCTTTCAAGAATCAGCGTTTGTGGGTAGTTGCTTCCACTCAACATTTTTGAATAATTCCTTGTAACTCTTACGTTTTCAGATAGTTCCGTTTTACCAGTCCAAACTTTTCTGGAGCCCTTCTAAAATCAATGATTTTTGGACAGTTCCTCATAACCCTAACTTCTTTTAATACTTCTATTTCACTCTGAGCCATCGATTTGATTTCAGTGTTTTTATGAGATGAATGAAAGCACCTATTTTTGACCATCGTTAGAAGCGCATTCAACTCTGCACCTGAGTTCGCCAACGAAGATGATACTCAATTACTCACAGATATCTTGCGAGACTATCATCAAAGGAGGCTCGGGAGATTTATCTGATTGATTTGGAAAAGTGAATGAATAGAGCGTAGAATGATAGTTGTTGAAAAACTCGAAGCAAGATAAAACATATTATCATCAGCATTCCTCGTCCATCGTCATTTCGATAGTGTCTTTGGCGGGTCAGTTTCAACAGGTCTGCAGAATTGTTCAAACGACTAAAACTTTGAGACAGACCCGAGCGAGTCCCAGGCGAATGAAATGTAGCCTTTCTCCTCAACTCTCAAGAGCAATAAATGATAGATAATTATAAACGATCGCGAAGCCTCTGCACCTACCTGCATGGATCTAATTGACTGTTGGACAATCTTCTATTCTAACCACCGGACTACCTTCACGAGTAGAGCTCAAATTTCGCGCATCAGAGCCTACCCTAAGATTTCGTGCTCCGTTAAAACACACGAAGCTTTTAATTTTCTCAGACGGCGAGTCGAGGGCTTCTCGAGGGCTGCAGACGCGACTCTCGGAGTGTTTTATGACGGAGTAGGGCTATAGTCTCTGAAGAAGCTAGTCGAGCGCGCGGCTAGTCTCCTTGTATAAACGCTCTTCTTTCGCGCGCAATTAGAACGGACATCCAGCGCAAGACGAGGCTCAAGAGGTCGAGGACAAGGGGGGGGGGGGGCGCGGGGAGATTGATGAGGGCAAATAAAAAATAATGCCGGAGAGGGACTTTGCAGTCTGGACAGAGAACAAAACCGCTAGAGCCGCAGTGCAGCTCAACCTCGCGAGATTTGCGACCGGCTAGACTTGCGAGATATACGCCCGGGCGCACGGCAGTGGCCCGTTTAGAAACAGTGTACCGGGTGCAGTCTATAGGCTTTGCAGGAGCCTCGCAGCTGGAGAAAGGACTGGGCTAGCTGCTCGAAAGTTAAGATAATGTTGATGAATATTTATTGCGCTTGTTGCGTGTTCTTGGTGAGGTGCATTTTAAAATGATCTCTATGCACCTCTTCATAAGGACAAAGTGATTTTTCGTGGCTCAGCCCCAGACTCTGTCTCATTATGGAATCAATAACTATTGGCTTCTCAATGACCACGTGGAAATAATAAATCACAAATTCTAATGAACAGTGAAGAGGTTAAACTCAGATACGGTAGCTTCGTATCGGAAACGCTCAAATAATCTATTTAATACATGTACAAAGAGGAATTTATCACACTCGAAAGTCGGAATTTGTGCTGAGAGAATGTTTTTGTTTTTTCATATTTTTTTGTATTCTCTGCACAGGAAGCTCGATCATTTTTACCCTACTCTGAGGATTTTGGATGCCTTTAGATGATAATGAGTTTGTGAGGGATTGGAAACGAGATAATGTCTATCTTGAAATCTCACAACGCGATCCTCTACAAATGATAACTACGTCAAAGTACTCATTATATTACTCTTACCGATATTCTGAGAAGATTCTCTTTGTAGAATATGGCATCTGATGAGATAACTCGTACATCCAATCAATGGCCATGGATGAATTGACAAACTCATCACCAGTAGCCAACGGGAGCTCTCGAAATTCGATTAATGTTACCCGAGAAATATCCACGAACTCATCAAAATCACCCTCAAATGTGATCCACATAGGAAAGCGGAGATGAGAAGGAATACTCGGCACGCCGATGCGAGAGCATTTGGTAATTGAATCAGATGAGAAAGAAGAGCCGAGCGCAATAGGTACCCGGGCACGTGACTGATGTCGCATAGGCGACTATACGAGCTCGCTCGAAAGAGCGTCGTTCAGCGTGGTTCTTTGAATTTTCATTCGCGGCATCTCGCTCCGCAGCTGATCAATTCACCATAAGCTGGAAGCGTAAGGATATTTGATCACGCATAGGCGCGTGGGTATGTGCACCGCAAGGCCTCGCTCGAGATTAGACGTCATTATCGACTCTGCGGCTCTTTCTTCTCGGGGCTGTGGGGGCTCCCTTTTTATTTCTCGAGCGCTCGTTCGACTGCTCTCGAATTCAATTTCTCGTATCGCACAATGCCTCGCCCGCGTGACGATTGAACGCGTTCACATAACAGCTGCCTCGTAATCGAATCCACGTTTCATGGGCGTGATTAACAATTCCATTTGGCTGATTTCCGAAGCGACTTTTCCTTAGGCGATGCTCGATCTCGTGCTGTTTGCAACTTTGCCCGATCTCGGCAGCAAACTGGTAACCTGGCAGCCAAAGATGAACCTTTTCAGGCGGGTGTGTGCGTCAAGGGTAGATGAATTCTTTTTAATACATTTGAGCTTCGATTGACAGAAAAGATTGTATTTGTATTCGGTATTCAACTTGGCCACTGGAACTTGACGATGAAGTTCGTCAACGCCGAATAGAAGTAAGGAGTATGCATCGCTTACACTCGGGTTCCGACAATTTCCCCAATGACAATCAACTGGAAAATATCGGAACCTTCGACAAAAAGTGACAAACTATTTTGATGTGAGGTAACTTGGACTATAGTGATACTTGGACCACTTTTCGACGTTGGCATTGCGCAATTCTTCTAACTTCCAATAATTTCTTAATCTATATTAGAGCTATAGTAAGAAAAGAGGATAACCCAAATTACTCCTCAACTGGAAACTTATCTACAATTTTCTCCGTATCGTAATCAAAACTGCACTCAAATTTGGATGAATGATGTGTTCGACAAATTACACATGATTCACAACTCGGCCGCTCTCTGTAAACCAGATCATTGAATAAATATAAATAATTAATAATCAATAACTGGAAAATGACACTCGTGGTTGTGGAGAAATTTTTTTGAAAATTCCATGTTTCCTCTCAAACTGTGTTCCATTTATTGTTTTGGCATTGATAAGAACGGCTTCCGAATGAAAAAAGATGAACTGATTCATATTCACAGCTAAGAATTGTAGAAAGTTATGAGAATATCCGAAATCTGATCTTTTTCAAGAATATGACAATCCGAATTCGAGTCTTTCTATATGGAAGACTTGATTTTTGGAGGTTTAGACATAGTTGAGACCTGTCTTATATCAACGTCGGTCTTCATTTTAATCTCATCGAAGAAAAATAGATTAAATTTGGATGTGGGTTTGTAATACGATGATTCCGGCGTTATACTTGATGATTTTCATCTCTGCGAGTCGTCGAAAACCAAATTCTTTTTATCGAGCAATCACAATTTATAATCAAACATTCATTTATAATCAAACTCAATTACTCACCGTTCCATTCAAGTAGGATATGTCCAAGCATGCACTAATTGCTCAGAAAAATTCTGGCAACCATTGCAACATTCAATTGCACTATTAGTGCAAACCACATGAAATTTTAATGGCACCCGAATTTTATGGTCAAAAACTGCATTACCTCTGTTGATCTGGCTATATCAGACTTCAATCAAAGTCATAATTGGCGATTATCTCTTGAAGTAAGGTCTTACGAAAATGTTGAGCTCAGCCAAGCTAGAAAATAAGCTGGACGGACGTTGCAACAACATTTTGAACTTCTTTTCGTATTCGTGATGCGAGTGATCGTATTATCTGTTATTGCTTCATGCAAATTTTTGAAGAAAAAGTAGACGGAATCGTGTTGAATCAAGGAACAAAAATGCAAATCCTTGAGGAACGTTCATAAATTCGAATCTGCAAATCTGATGGAGTAGATTCTTTGTAATTTATTTTGAATTACAGGCAGATTTAAATTGGAAAACAACTATCAATCGAAAAAAGACGTTTCAGAAGAATCAAAACTCACGTTTGGTTAAAGTTGATATTTTTGGTCAACATCTCGCACTGCAGATACTCACCGCATCCCTCAATAACTCAAGGAAAGTAAATCTCGCCACGAAAGCTCCGCGTCTTTAAATTTCAAGCTGTAATCCTACATTTTGTTTCGAGACTACCATTGAAAATTGTGCGATTTCGCAGCTGCTTCATGATGTTCAGTCGTGCCATTCCAGCCAATCAATTCGCTAAAGCATCAAACCGAAGGCGCGTAACACCTTGCCCGATCGTGGAGCCCCTGTAGTGGCCAGTGGCTCGTCGGTCGCTCTCTCTCTCTCTCTCTCTCGCTCTCTCTCTCTCTCTCTCTCTCTCTCTCTCTCTCTCTCTCTCTCTCTCTCTCTCTCTCTCTCTCTCTGTCACAGGCGTGCCTCGCCTTCCATAAGCGCTGTGCCCCGCTTGTTCGGCCGAATTCCGCAACACCGCAGCGCTTTCAGTCTGCGACAATCCGCTCGTGTGAGTCGAGCCTCGAGTCATTGAGCACGAGCTTGTTCTGCTCCCAAGATGCCACTCGAATAGCCCCAGAGCGAGCCCCGCTGTAGGTACTATAGTCTCTCGTGCGTCATCCTCACGCAAGACGGATTACTGTTTGGCCAACTCGCGCGCACTCTGCTCCGAGTGATCCATCTGCTCGAGAATACCTCGAATTCAGAACAGTATAACCACTCTCTGGTGGCATGGAACTTTGTTGTCTTTGATGGCTCAATGTTTACTTTTCGTGATTAAGTGTGCGCAGCTTGATCTTCAAAATAATAACAGCAAGTATAGATCGAGCTGAGAATGTGCGACGGTCTCCCCCATCTAGTTCTAAATTTTTGAATGAGAAAGTGCATTCTGTACTACAGCTGATCCGCATTATGGGAATTCTAAAATGGTCATAAGTGACTGAATTGCAGAAGAAGCTGAACTCTCGCCTAGCAGAGTTGATTTTCGGAGGGTCGAAGTCGATTTAAAAATCTTTATTGTTTCCTAAGCACTGAAAATAGGAACAAATCTACTCTATGCTAGTGGGCTATCAGACTAAAGGAAGGTACTCTAATAAACAAATCTCGAGTAGCCCAAGACACGCATAACTCCGCCTTTTCGCCAGATTCACGTTGAGATGTAATTTTCAATCGTTCTTGGAAAAATGCTAATCAATGTTGGAAAATCCTTATCTTACAGTGATACGCACCTGCTGACTACTCAAAAATGGACAGTATCATCTCTACTCAACTCAATTTCTCACACAATTCAAACTATCAATGCACTTGAAACTCCTGCTCTTACAAAAATATACGCGTAACGTAAGCTCGTTAAATGCTTTTCGGTATTCTATTCCGAAAAAAGGCGTTCAGGCGACTCTTTTGCCGCGAATGGAACTCGAACTCATGCCCAACGCATTAGAAGTCAAAGGGCATGATCATTGCCCCTTCGGGTCGCGCTTCGGGACTTATGCACAAATCGTTCTTACTATTTTATGAAGTTCGAAGAACCTACCCGCATTTGCGCAGTTATGATAGACAGTTGCCAGGGTCAAAAAGAGGCACAAAGTAGCCGGCGCGTCTACCTGACTATGACGTGACAATCGTAAAAGTTCAAAAACTTTTGCTTTACTTGCACATCATTGACTCCAAAAAAGAAGATGATAGATCACTCCACGGACAGATTCATTAACTTCCATGTATCGCAGTGTTTCAGAGTATTACTGTATTATTTGATGTCTTCCCTTTGATACGGCTAGATCATAAGCTTGTGCTACTCTCAGCTGACGCATATATTTCTATACTCATATCTTCACTTTACCTTTTATCCATCGCAATCAACGAAAAAAGTGGCTAAAAGCACTTGATGAAGGATGGAGCTGCTTTGAATCATGAAACCATCTAAATCGCTGCATCTGGATACCAGTAATCATAATATTTGTGACACTTTCATCTCATTAAAGTCACTTAGTACCCATTCTACGCGTATTCCTTGTGACGGAGATGGCGCATTGAAAAAATAAGATTATTATCCTCAAATGATTTTTGACAATTAGTCATGACGGAGCTAGTCGTTATTGTCCTGACGAGAAATTGAGCACTGCAATAAATGGCAAGTCGATGACTTACCTAATTGAAGTATTTCTTCACGATAATACTCTTTGATATGACTTTGATACAATTGCCAGTCTGATCTGATTATCAGAGCTCACCGTAGACATCGAATATTACTAGAACGAGAATGAAGACAGGTGGAAATGTGACTGTCATGCAATTTTTGCAATTTAAGCAAGGTGGAGTGATGGAAGAAGGGTAGCAGAGGATATGAAGAAAAATCGATCAAGATTAAAGCAAACAAAATACTTTATTATTAAATATTATGATACATTACGCCTAGCCCGTGACACATCGAAACATACCATTTATTACATATTTTAAAGGATAGCCCTATCATGTAATAGGTACATAACCAGCCTTGACATGACATTGCGAGAGTTTAAATCTCTTGTTCACGTTACCTTGTCCCTTCGGTTTTACGCTTACACTTCATGCCATATTTTGTTCGCTTGTAACATTTCAATCACGGACGAGCGACACAAGACAGTATTATTATCATAAACAATTAGTCAACATGTTTGATTTTGTGCAATAACAGGGTGATGAGGTCTCTCTATTTTGAATCGGGCAGAGGGGGACTATTCTCGGAACCCGAAGCAACTTGTCGAAAATCGTTTTGCAAGGGGCAGTTTCCAAAAGTGGATAAGGATTTATCCACAAGTCGTAGAAAAAATATTCGTCTCCTGATTTCACGGTGCTTTCATAGTAGCCTCTAGCTGTTGGCAATGGAATTCATTCTCGAAAATCTTCTCTGATCCTTGTAATACAAAGAATTTTTCTCAAAATACAATGTACGCCTTCCTATAAGTTTCTGCTTCATTCGCAATTAATTTTCGTTCAAGTCTATTCGCAATTCATCAAATTGACATTCAGAGAAAGAAAATATTCTTTTGAATTACCGACAGCTAGAGACGAGAAATATCTTGCTACCACCTCTCAACTTTTGGTCACTTTAGAAAGAAGTTTCCAACATTTGCTCGCCACAACAATTTGCTCCTCTTTTACTTGTGATCAAGTAGGCCAAGAGTTCGCGCAACTCCACTGATCCGACCTTTCATTGGAAAGTGGCTCAACCTCCAATCGAGACATTGTTTTTGTATGCTCAGTATACAATTATAAATATTAGTCACAGGCCAACTACAGCACAATCATTTTTATATCGTCATTTTTAATTTTTGAATATTTTTTCAATTCTACGAAAACTCACAATATTACCGTGTCAAGTTCACTATACAATCATCATGATGTATTTGTAATAGTATTCAAATTGATCAGATCCAACCTATTAACTAGGCACACTTAATTTGTAACAAAAAGTGGTTCCTTTTCTACAATATCATAATCATTCATATCGTCGCGCTTAAACATTGCGACACAATCTTTGTGTTGGTTTCAATACAGTAACAATAAGTTTTCGTTATCACGCTTGATTAAAAGACAGATTGGTGATTTGTATTGTATTCTTCAATCAACTACATATTCTTTGGAAATCATATTTTGTCCTCAATATTGCCGAAGCAGACAGCATCACAATCTTATTGTTAAAAATCCATGGATACGCAAGAAGTGGGATGGGCTTCGATTCTTGATATGCGGTGGTCTTGAACCATTTGTAACTATTTTACAGACCAAAAATTATTTTCAATGCAATCCAGATGCTTGCATCAGTGAATCACTTAGTAGTGAAAGTTCGTCTCTTATCATAGTGTTAATCATCATCGTGTAAAAATAGAGACTTTTAACAATGAAAAACAAACTAACGCTAGTGGATATCGCCGAGGCATTTTCCTTCATCTCCCAACCTCCTCTACTAACACTTCATCGGTACTTTTTTCTAATCTTCCTACCTCTCAATGTTCTTTTTTCTCAACTAAAATGATTAAACTTTCCTCACATTGAATTTTCGTATCGATATTACTCAGATATTTAACAGCGGTCAGCTAAGCACATCTTCAATCATCAATATATGGAAAATTGGATTATCAAATCATATAATGATAAGATGTCCTCGATCCCAATTCAAGCAGTAACTTTTGGACGAGTTATACACAGAAGAAAGAGCTGTCGAAAATACAGCGTTTTTATTTCGGCTCTTTATTCGGCACTTCCTCATCATCTACAAGTAAATTCATCGGTATCGACTGTGGTTATAATATACCGAGAAATGAGGAAATCAAAACAAAAAGAGGCTCTACAATGTCTCGAAAAAGTAGAATTATTGATGAAGATGTCTCATACATTTATCTCCAAGCCTCGAATTGAGTGGAGAAAATGGTTCTTACCTTGAGAATACCCTTACCTCAACTCTATTGCCTCTCCTTTCTGGAAGTATTTTATAGAAATAAAACTGAGTCTCAAGTAAGTCCATAGTAGAAATGCTGTTACATGTTGACAAAAAATCAACCATTTTTTGACCAATTCATGTCCACAGACCAGAAATTGACTAATTTTTGGTCCATTTTTGATCAAAATGTAACGGCATTTCTTCACGTAGCATGATTTTTTTTTCATTCAAACATATTCATGAAGAAACTCACAATTAGCCGCGATGTCTGCTGTCTAATGAATTGGGATCGAGAAGTCATCAATATTACTAATTCTTGATTCATTCGCAAATGATTCGTCTTACAATACACAGAATATCATTCAATAAGTTTGCATTACAAAAATTAATTCTTAAAAATATCTTGCTTTCAGCTATCAAACATCTCATGCTCTACTCTTCAACATTTCTGTTTTCGTTTTTTTAACAATTCCCTGCGACTCTATTTTGATTCACTGTTTCTGAAAAAGCTTATATCAGAATAATATTGTGACAGTTGTTAATTAAATTGGAACACGAGTCAACCTGCTGTAGAGGACTAACAATGTCGAGATCAATGTGTGATTATTACGTAAGACAACAGTTTTCCGCACGTGGTTTCGCGATAATTATCCGGGATATACGTATTTATAAGCATGTCACCGCGGAGAAAATCGGAAAGGATCGAATCATACATGAAAGCATACAATATGGCTGGTAAAAACTATCAAGCCAATCTCATCATTCTAAAAGCTAATACAAGAAGTTCTTACGCCATGCTAGATCATAGAAAAGAGCCGTTTATATAGATTATATGTTCTGTATATTATTCGCGAAACTTGCACGGGCACTTTGAGGCATCGTGAAAGCATATCACGATTTTATCGAGAAGATAGTCAGTCTTAGAAAGTGGGAAGAAGAGTAGAATTTTTGGCGTCTAGAAGTATCTGATGATTTGATTGGTGAGGTCTACATGTACTGATTCTAGTACTTCAAGAAACTGTCTTCAAGTTGTATGTTCCCAATAGGAATTTTGTGTACCTCGGACCATGTTATGGAAGCTACACGAGAGAAAAGATTACTGCAAGCGTAATACCGAAGTGCGAGATAGGGCCGCGATATTCTCTCGCAGGTTTTAAGAAATTTCCCATGAGTTTACCGAACAAAAAGCTTCAAAGTACCTCAGCTCATAGCGACGGAGGCTGAAAAATTTGCACAAAGTAGTAAGAAAAATGAATGCAACGCGCAACATTGGCCAGTCACTCACACCTGTGTGGCCTAAGTGTAATGCATAAATCCAGCGACAACGGCCGGAGATTTGCCGTACTTTTCGCGAGTGAGCATCCAGCGGAGAAAACGTAGATGGAGTGAAAAGAAAAGAACAAGCAAAAGAAGATGCCGCTCATTTCGCCTTGCGTAACAACAATTCCTCTTTCCCTCATCTTTCTTCCTTCATTCGCATTACATTCGCATATTCCTGATTTCGTCATGGTGGAAACGAAATTGTTGCTGCACGCTCCATTTTTTTTACGCTTTTCCACTCGTTCAACCCTGAGCTGAGATTCCTCGTAAAATTCTAATTTCTTTCGTAAAGTCTCTAAACAAATAAGAGCGGAATCTCTTGTATCTCTTCCTGTGTGTTCATCCGTTACATCTTCGACTTGATTTCAGGTCACGAGATTTCGGTATTTTCCGGAAAAACCATGGGATCGCCTAACTAGGAACTTTTGAAGATCATGAGCTTCAATTTCAAGCCGGATTGATATTATTCTGGAAGTTTTAGAGTCCCCTCCACCTTTGCGTGTAATGCACCTGAGTGGTTTATGAAATGCATGAGATACAGTTTTATCTTGGAAGTGAGGTATCCACAGATTTGGATTCAAAGGCCTCGTGAAACGTAGTTGTAGGAAAATGAAACCAATGTCAATCTCTGAAATAATCCCAATAAAACCTCTGACAGTCCCGAATTCGATACAGCGGATAGTGCGTTAAGTAAGATAGAATGCTCTTATGACAACTGTGTGAGCACAGCGAATTCATGGGTACAGTAACATTGCTACGCTTCAAGAATATATTGTTCACCATTACGTTTCTACTTCTACAAGCACTATTGCTAAGCTACACATGTCACCGAAGTGACTACGCCTAAAATTCTATTGTATGTAATTTCAAAGTTCCTAATAAAGCAAGCTTTTTAACAAAAGAATTTCAGAACTTATTCATTGCCCCACAAGTAAAACATCAATGTCTATCAAACTCACGATGATACAAATATGGTGATGGAATACTCGCTTACTATTCTACTAAATTGTACAAATATATCATATACATTAGCCTACTGGCTAGATGTAAATTTTGGAGCCGGACATTTTCGATAGACTTGGAATGATATCTTATATTCCTATCCTCTTATGTGCGGGAAGCATACACAGTCATCTAAAAGCAGTCACGACTATACAAATGATTATGGCCATCGATTGAATTATTCAGAAGATGTTTGCGCTAGAAGAATGGAACTTGGTCAGATTCATTTTTACACTTTCTTCATGATGAACATGATTATAATTGGCAAAATTAAACTTAAGTAGTTTTAGTTAGCTCACTTTTTGGTTTTTGATCCTGGACTTGTTTCACTTGTAATGAGTCTGGTCTCTGCCAATTAAAATTTATTTTTCGTTTTAAACGACGGAAGACAGTACTATCCAAACTAAATGGCGTATTGCTAAACTTGAGATTACCATGTATTTATGTAGGGTTTTACTAAATCCTCAACGTTAAAAATAATTAGAAGAAGAAGATAGTTGTAGTATCAGTACAATTGAGCCATTCCACATGATGAAACTCATTCCATGTAACCAATGTTAATTTCTTTTAAGAAAGAATTATAGCGATACTTTAAATTTCATTTTGCACTATTATATGAGTGTGAGTTTAGTACATAACTCGTTAACTTTTCACCAAAACTTTGATTCTTTTTAGAAACTTACTGACTCTTTTACTCTAATAACTCACAAGCTCAATATCTTAACTTGCGCTCCCAGCAAACCAGGGAGATTTTCATCTCCCCAGTTCGCTTTAGTACTCAAGTTTTTTCATATAACTCCCCTCCAAGATGAAACAGGACAGGGATCCCATCCAAGTTCCAGCATTTCACCATGATCGCGCTCATTAATTAGAAACTTTCTATTGGGTAGGCATCTACAAGTTCTGTTAACTCTTGGAATTCGACATCGGTAATTAAGATTACGTCCCTGAACCTTTAAGAATATAATAATTGAGAATATAGAATGTAAAATTCTGATGAGAGATGATTCTGAAATCGTAAACGTTATTGATTTTATGGTGGTATTCTTGTAAAATGATCGAGCATACATTGTGGACAAAATGAGAAAGGAATATAATATAACATAAAAAAGCAATATTATATTGTGGGTTCCAGACATGTAAGGTTTTTTCAGAAAAAATATTCACTCACCAACATCTTCATATGCTATGGCAGCTGTGAACTTATTTTACACTTTTCTATCGAAATTAATAATTGTGTCAACAACATTATAGAGAACGAATAAAATTAACTGACTGGCGGTATTCTTCTTGAAGTTTTTCATCAAATATCTATCTATTATCATAAAGCGTACCGTTATCATGAGGTCTTTCCTTCATTTGAGGTCATATTACTCGAACAATAAAAAAAACAAGGGAAGTTTTGAAATACTTCTTTAGCAATCCTTTGGAAAACGAATGATATCATAAGAGTAAGGAAAAATAAGAGTTTGAATATCGAACTAGAGCATACAAGTGATGCCACATTCAGAAACTAGGATTTGCCATAACTGTTTTTTGGCTAGTCGACAGAGTAGACAGAGAATGAAGAATTCCATCACAGTCAACTACTGTTATTTGCAACCAAATAACATAAAATATTCGAATGACCAAGTTTTCTGAATATATGACGAGGTTGTTCTTAGATTCAGATCAAAGTCCTGAATTCATTGTAAAAGACTACACCTGTCAAATTTTCCATAAACGAAAATATAGTCTGCTGAAAAATATTCCCAGGGATATTAGAAGGAAAATGTACATTTTCGTGACAATTTTGTTTGAAATACTTTTATTATTAAAAGAGTCTTCACAATATTCAAAACATTCTGCAATGGTTTTTAATATAGAGATACTCATTCCACTTTTCTTTCGACCTTCAAGTAGAAGCTCAAACTAAAGGCTCTAACATCATGTAAATCAATTGGAGAATTGTAATCTTTGTACGTGTTTCAGTAGAAATAGTTGAAATTGGTGAGACTGGCAATATTGAAAATACGCTTTATCTTTATACAACTGACA
Source organism: Eretmocerus eremicus (assembly GCA_030522705.1). Taxonomy (NCBI): domain Eukaryota; kingdom Metazoa; phylum Arthropoda; class Insecta; order Hymenoptera; family Aphelinidae; genus Eretmocerus; species Eretmocerus eremicus. The sequence goes on along the minus strand of JAPYYZ010000098.1, from coordinate 18,546 downwards.
CAATATATAATATCATAGTATCATGGAAGTGTGGCGATTGGTAAATCCTTTTCATTTCATACACGAAACAACGTCAGCTTCTCATGTCCATACTCACTACCAGTAGAAAAAGTTTTTTTTTTTTTATTTTCGCGACTTATTTGGAATCTTTCATCATGTGCGATGGCTATCACGATATCAAATTGAATCATTTTCGGGTCAAGTTTCAACTTTCTTTCTTGATGCTTCGATCGCTCGAGTTTGAGAGAGGGAAGTTAATGGGAAGTCTGATGAGTTCCTTGCAGGAGTGCTAGGCTATATTTTCAATATTTGCAATCAGCTTGCTGAAATAGACGTTTTCTATCATGGCCTTTGAAAAAATTTTCATTTGATTTCTTCTGCCTCATAAGATTATTCGCATGAAATGATCAACATTTTAATTTGAGAATGTAACTCATGCGTTCTTTCTATTTCTTTCTTTTTTTTCTAAGGATTGTGATAAACAAGCTGAAAAAGTGTCATAAAAATAAGTTTACATCGAACAACAATTAACGCGTCAAAAATTGTAACTCGTAAGCTTAACGAAACATCTTTTCTTTTTTTGTCCCACAATTTATCCTGGACCTTGAACTTCTCTCAAACATTTTTCTATCAGTTATTACAATTACTCATCAGTTTCAACTTATTTGAATACAGACATTGTTAACTAGTGGTTTAACTTTGTCTCTTTGCGTTAGAAATAGTGGATTGGATAGTCAGCAGACATTTAAGTTTTGTTACAGTTTTGGTGTTCAGTTACAGTTCTTTTCCTTTGTTCGTTCAAATCCCTTTCTTGAATTTTTACTGAAGAAAAAGTTTACCTACAAAGACGACATTAACAAATTACATATGATAACATTATCATTACAATGCGTTATTTCAGATATGATATAATCTTACTGTTAATTCTATAATTATGAAAGATTATTTTTGGATTTTTCTATATTATTCTTAAGAAAACACACGTATAGATACCAACATGCTTTTGCTCATATTCAGAACTTTAGACAGATCATATTCGACATGAACTCACTACCAATACACAGCAGGCTTTATTCACTCATTGGTGACCGACTGAGTTAATTTATAATGTATGGAATAAATTTGAGTGTTCGACCGAGACTTTTTTTCTCTAATACTCCGACTTTCTTCAGCAGGAAGAGTGTTGGAGCACGTCGTACCATTCGCTATACGAAAGATGTTAAGAACACTATTTTGATTCAGCTATTGAGAAATATTGTGTTTCCCAAAGTTGTTTTGAAGATGCGTATCTTGAGTTTTCTTGTCCAATCAATCACTCTCAAAGTTTCCTCTGGTTAAAAAGAAAAATATTCTTTTTAAACATCCAGACTCGATGCGTAGTGAGCGATCCCTTATCTCGAGATGGCTTTCAACAGTATTCACACACATATTCCATGCCCAAATTTGTTGTACATACTCGTTCGGACAAAACGAGTCTTCGCTTTCGCATACTTGACTTTTGATATTTAATCACAATTTCTTAGAAAGATCCTGAGCAACGATGAGCAACGACGAAAGATTTCCTCTTCAGAGTGATCTATGCTGTGTTTCAATGTGTATTCAACAGTGTAGATGTGTAGTAATAATGTGTGTGAGATTCAGATTACTATAGAGTTATATATCCATACGAGCATGAAAAAATGTTTTCGTTAAACCTGGACGCACTTTATTCACTTGATATCCTTGTTATAAACGTTAATATCCTCGAGAAAACTTCAACAATATATGGGCTCTTGTTCATCTTTTGTCTAACGTGCGAAAATCTGAATCTCTGATTTTCTCTCCTGTACAAGCAACAACTGATTTAATTTTATTCGTCGACCATTCCGTGTCAGTTTGAGGTTTCATAGTTTCCATGCTGTGCACGAGGACGTGACAACTACTATAAGAATGGAACTGTGCTACGATTTCGGCCCTATTGCATCCCTGTTGCTTTCACCCCTTATCATCTAGCCCGATGAAACTCATGCACTCATTTCAGAATTCAGCCTGCTTGTGAATAGAGTACGATTGCAATGATCACAGTCCGTTTCATTAAAATATTTCAAGGATGATGTACTTGCTAATCGCTTTCTAAACAAGTTTTGTGTGTGTGTTTGTGTGTTTGTGTGAGTGTCTTGTAAGTATGCGGGTGTGATTTTTGTTCTTGTCTGTTGATTTCCTCGTGTAGAACTGCTAAACGTGATACGTTTTTAAGGGGTTGCGTTTAAAGTCGGGCATTTTCCATTCAACTTAAAAAACTGGTCGTGTTTTACTTTTGCCCGATTGAGTCCTTAAGCAATAATCAACATTTTGTCTCGATCAACAGAATCACTTCTTGACACGAATATTAAATGCTTTGGGACAACCTTTGCTCACGTCGCGCATTATTTTGAGAAAAACAATGCAACATATCTGACCCAAAGCTTCAACTTCTTCATTGAATCTAACGGCTACTTCCAGTCTCAATTTTTTTAAGTGAAAAGATCCCTTACGTACGAGTTTTCATTGAAAAATATAAAATATATCGAAATCCTCAATCAAAATGAGATATCATTCACAATGATTTCATTTAAAAAAATTCAGAGCTGGCATCGATTGTCATCTACGTAACAAAATTTTCCATTTCGGCTCACGACTAATGATCCCATCAACGTCATACGCATATAAAAAGAGGAAAATATATCACGAACACTGATGCGTTTCCATGTCACATCTCACGTTATTTGGAATGTCGTTAAAAGCAACGATCTGGGCAAGCGTGAAACACGACCAGGTGAATATTTTCGCTCACTCTCGGGGGTCTGCACTCATTCAAATTTCTCCTTCGTTCACAACTTTTCTCTTGGCTCGAACGTTACTGCTCCATTCCTGCTTACATCTTCATCTCATTTGGCTCGTCGCCATAATTCAACAACACGAACCATTGTAAATGTTTAACATGAGCAAAATTAGTTATTCTATTGATTAAAAAATACAAATACCCTACACGACACATATCATCAATATTATATGTCAATCGATATATGCTATATACGATTACAATCTAATATACGCTACCATCAATCACCTTTCTATGTCATTACAACGTACCGAGTTTTTCTCGATCCATCATCAACAGTTAATGAGCTTCGTCCAATGCATCTTCTGCCTTTATGCAGTCGAATATCATTGAAATTTCATTCGAGAAAAGAACAGAAGTGCTCAATGATGAGCGGCCACTCCCCTCACCATTCATCAAAATCCTTACTTTCGTTGCGTTGTTCTGAACTCGTCGATACGTCCCTCGCGAGGGAAGTAAAAGTTCAGACAGCGAAATACACACAGACGATGGAGGAACCAAGACATACTTATTTCACTGAGATTACAAATAGGGCGTTATTGGAATGTCACACGTAGTTTTCGTTCATTACGATTAATTCTCAGCAAACACTCGCAATTTTCTCTCTCTTCCTCTCTTCCATCAACACCATTTCAAACACTAAGTGCCTACTACTCATTCCTACGTGATCGTATCGTCAAAAATCTAAACAAAATCAAAGGAAGTTTCGGAGGGTGTAGGGGGATTGTACATATTGTCATAACGGGCATGTACCCCAATATCGGAGAAGATCATTAGAAAATGATCCACAGTGCGTCGCGGAGAATAATATTGACGAATTTCAAATTATCAGATATACTAATGATCCCATTCCAGCCGAATCTTGATTGTCACGAAAAAATAAGCTGTAATTATATCGCAAGAGTTTAGGGTCCGTTCAACCGTGTTTCCTTTTTTTGTTCATTTTTTCCCACTTTGTTTAGGAATAAGAAGTCGATATCCAAAGGAGAGGAGCTTCGTATGGCACCGCAGAGTGCACGTGTCATCAGGCCGGAGTCGCGCATCGATCGCTCTTATCGCGTATTATCATACAAATTTTCGCGCGAGAGAGAGAGCTACTTTGGGAGCGCAAGCAAAGGGCGACGATGCATTAGCAGAACGGGCTCGTCTCGCTCTATGGGCCCGGACAAAGGCTCATCCTCGACACTCGCTCGCGCTGCAGTCATCACTTTTTTTGCGGCGAGGCCCTCGTAAAAGAGCGCCGCTACACGCCCGCTTCCTCATTTCGCTCGCGGCAACTCTCGAATAAAATACATTCGACACTGCGAGAGGTATATACGCCCCGACTCTCCCGCGAGATCGTTTAGACCGATTAGACTCGCGAGAGATATCGATCGCCACCTGCTGCTCGACGACTCGAAAGATGCGGCCAGATCTGCGGCTTATCAAATTTTCAACAATTGCCGAGGCTAATTTACGAGGCTACTGAGGTCTTGAGAGATTTTCCGAGCGATGGAATGCAGGAAGCCCGGGAAATTTGAAACAAAGAAATTTCCCATGCAAATTGCGCACCACCAGCCTGAGTATACACTTTTAAACGCGCGCGTTTACGCGACCGACGCCGGAAGTGCAGCTCTCTCGGCGAGAAGGGCGCACATTTTCGCCCGAGTCGCCTGTATATTCATTTTCACGCTCGGCAAGCTACAGTATTTATTCATCGCATTGAATTCAGACCGTGCAATATTCGGACGCTACTCGGCGTTTCGCTCATTGCCGGCTCTCGCTTTTCGAGCTCGCTGATATTGCGGAAGACGAATTGCGAGCGTGCAGCGCAGCTGTATATTGTATATATATACGAAGGACGAGCCCTTTATTAGTCGTAGTCGGAATATGAGCGACGAGAGGGTGCGAGAGAGCTACCTAGATCCTAACGCTAAATAATTGACTTGCTCGGCGCTCGAGGTGTGTACAAACTGTGAGGACTGGGTGCGGGCGGCAATATCGCCTCCGAGTTCAATTGATGCGTCGCGAGTTGTGCTGATTTCAGCGAGTTTATCGAGTCTGTGCTCGACCGTGATCTGGCGTCGCGGCGTCGAGATACATATTACAAATTTGAGCGCTAGAGGTTTGGCAGAGCTTTACAAAGAGTCGAGTCTTTGAGCAGCGATCGGAACGATAAAACTTTACGGTGGAGGTTTTGCAAAGCGAAAAGCTTGGGATCGAAGGATGGTTCAATTTGCAATATTGCGGGTGAATTTTTAGATTTTATCTGAGCGCAATATCGATTCTCTTTCTGATCCCTACACATTGAGAGCAATTCCATTTCGCTCAACCTCTCGCGCAGTTTTTCGAACCAGTCTGACCAAAGAGAAGATTTTTCTACTCAACGAGGCAAGTGGATTACAAAATTTTTGCTCAACTCTAAGAGAAAAAGTGGAATCTCGTTCGATTACTAATTTCTCAAGAGTCGAGAATCGTTAGGAAATTCGCCTAGTAGTATATGGATACGTCTCTGCGCAAAAATTGGTTTGGTCCACGGTATATTATGCGCGACTATTGTATTAGGTGTACACGAGCAAAGAGAATGGGCCAGATTGTGGAATTGGTGCGTTCTAATCGCAATAATTGTACGGCCATTCAGTATCCGAGCGCTGCGCGCCTTCAAAAGAGAATCAAGTTGTATAGTAGGCCAATGAACATTAGCTTGACTCGTTGAGAAGATGACTTAAACTCTGACGAATACGGGACCGGATGCGAATCTTCCGAGGCGGTTTTTCTACAAATGCAGTTGGTCTGGTTTAGAGTAGCGTTATCTGGTATGGATCCTATAGAAATGCCTGACAGGTTGTCATTATTATTTATACTGTGATGTTCCCTAGAGTAATTGACATGGAGATATTTATAATACATTCCGATACAGCGGCATAGCTTGTTTCGCTTACCCATTTCCACTAGGTATCGACTCTTTTTCTTCGTGCCATCGTCCTTTACAAAATGAACGTAGAATTAATGGCGCTCAATCTCTCAAGGCTGAACACTGCAAACCTTTTACTCGCTCGATTGCAGAATTTTTCATTTGATACCTGCACGAGTGTCGGGATGAAATTCACTCTCTGTCGTTGTTGTGCAAACTGATGCAGAAACTGAAATAAATCAACGGCGATTGCAGAGTGTGCAGCAATGGAGCGTGTGAGATGGAAAAAAATAAAGAAAAATGTCATGACATTTTTGTAAATGAACGAGATGTGGTGATTTGTTTGAAAAACATTTATTGTTCAGTCCACAGTGTTATTCATGCTTATACAAAAATAAAACTCAAATATCGTACAATGAGTGAGAAGAAAATGAGGAATATCGTGTATTGTCCATAACATATACATCTGAGGCGAGTATACAGTTGTGCGGTAAGATGCGTATTTCGTGCGGGAGTACGTATAGGATACAGTGATCGAGGTGTCGGAAAATAAAAGGCGAAGGAGCGGCGATAGGGCTGAATCGCTGCTGCGACGCGCGCTCGAGAGAAAAGGGAAAAAAGCCGATCGAATGCAACTTGTCGGGCTTCGACCAATCAATCGTTCCCACGTTCTTCCTTTCCGTCGCGCACACTTTCTTGCTCTATTTTGCATTTCTCTCCCTTCCTGCCTCGATCCCACCACCGATTCAATTCGCTTTTTCTCCCGTGGCACAATTAGCCTCGCTCCGCCAATCCTCGTCTCATTTTCTTTCCTCGACCTATACGCGAGACAACCCTTTTCCCCCTATTTCTTTTTCTATACTGCTGCACAATCCAACTGAATTCCACGACTCGAGTATCAGTTCTGCACAGACGCGTTGTCGCGCGTCTTCCAATACACGACTTTTTTTAAAACTTAGGTGTACAGCCTTCACCCGGATCGTTCCAATTCATTCTGCTTCTCTTGCTAAAGTATAGCGACACAATGTCGCATCCCTCCCATTTCTACATGCTCATGATTTTTTTTGCTTTTGTTGTTTTTATGCTGAAAATTTAGAAAAATACATGTCTTAATCCGACTTTGCTGTGCGCGCGCGCCTCAACGTAAATTCGCTTCATTTTTTAATAGTAAATTCCTCGGGTCTCGCACACTCTACATCATCACTTTTTTCATCTTTCAAATGCGAAACTTTTCGAACAATGCACTTCATCATCATTTGGCTTTAAATCTACAGCAAACGTACCTTTAAAATCAACTCTTTTAACCTTATTATAATATATAATATGTACCATGTGTACACCACGCAATAATATAATTATAGTTTTGATAGTTATAATAGCAATAATGATAATGATAATTGTGGCGATTAGGAGAGTAATAATAAATTGTAATAATAGATACTCTTAATTATCATCAATATTCAAATACAAGTATAAAAAGCGCGTTAGCAACTGTAGATATGACTTAGATTTGACGGAACGAATTATGAAAATCCCCTCACGGTGATAAAAAATAAATTATCATTATTTTAATCTAACTATATGTCATCCCTGTCGAATTTCACCCCTGATTTTCTTTTTTCATACTCGCGCACATTACTTGCTCTTCCATCGAAAATAGAGTTTGCAATAATGGTAATAATTGTTATCAATAATGATAATATCAATGATAATTGTAATAGCAATGTTAATTGCAGTAATAATAGGTATAGTGACTTTGGCAATAAAATTTGCAATCTCCGTTTAGAATCCTGACTCAACCTGGATGCAAACGATAATGTTGACTTTTTTATCGATGAAAATCATAGCAGTAATTAGAATAATAATATGTATACATCATACAGCAATATAGCATAGAAAATTATCAATAATGTCAAGTGGTTGCATGGACATACTCCAGTACATCATCAATTACCAATTACGTCTACTTATAATTGAATTTCAGTTTCAAATAGATCATTTTACGTGTATACTGTTATTCACAATAAAAAGTAGCAAAGGTTCCTTCACCCAGAGGCCATGACTAGACATTGAATCGTTATATATGGTAATATGTACGTGTACATGATTATACACACAAAATTTAATAACAAGATGGCGGGCGGCATCACGAAATTGCCGACGATAAAACACTCGACGTTTTTTGCTCAGGCTTCTACGTTTTCATTATACTTTCAGGAAAAGTGGCGTTGTTCTTTTCAGCATCAATTTCGTCCATCGTCAAATGACATTTCACTTCTCAATCGGTAAATGTGCGATAAAATATGCATTATGTCCCCCAATATGTGTAATGAGACTGATCGATCATTCGACATATAAATGACTTGTTACGCCTTTAGAGCTCAACGTGCGAGCAAATATTCAACTATCCTAGGATCTTACGACAAATTTTTAATCAACACTCAATTAACTATTCGACTGTACACTCATCATGAAGACGACGCTGATGCGCCTTTTCTTCATTATTAAGAATTGGAACTGGCGCCTGTTCACGCCTTAGTTTGAAATGAAACTTTTAACCATCTGTACGAGACTGTATGGATCTCATTCATAGCTTGGAAACTTAATTTCGGGAATACATGTATTTTCAACAGCAAAATATGCGAAAGACTGGCATGAAGGTTCACGATATTCTCGTATTGTCGATCCGTTATGTTTGATCTTTCTCTGAACTAGTATTTTCTCCACTAAACCGAGCATTGAGAGACACGGCATTCTTTTCTTAAAAAACTGTTTGTGCATTAATATGTGTAGATGTGATATACATGAATGTTTCAACATTATCCCACGGAGGGGAAGGAAAACAGTAAAAATGAATAATTTTCTCATCTTGCTTTGGATTTCTATCTTCAGCGTCAACTTTTCCTCCCAGTCTCGTAGTCGCATCCATGGACGGACTGCTTTTCTTTTTTGCCTCGTTTTCGAGAAAAATATCTCACCCATACACGGATTTGCTGCGCGCGGAATGTTTCATCTATCGATCCCTTGCACCAACTTTTGTATTCTAACTTTTGCCCTTTCAACTCTGAGATAGAGTTGACTCAGCTATGAGATCAGTACATCAAACATCAAGTTTTACAGCGCACATTTTGACACTTTAATCGTCCTATCTCTCCGCCGACTTAAGTGACTAACTGGCTGTGCCTACGAGTTTGATTGACAGATAGAAAGGCGTTTGTCTACAGTATGCCAATTCAAGTTTCTTTTTCAGTTTGATTTTTCAGTCTTACCGAAGAAATGGCTCAAAGCTATTTGCGAGTCGATAAAATGTAAAGACTAGCTTTTCTTCCAACAGCAATTTATTCTTCATCTCCCTCTTTGCGTTTGCGGCAATCTTTCATTCGATTTCTCAAGTTGCGGGGAGCCCCCGAATTGTGAGTTCAAATTGCAATCATTTTTGATTTCTCATCATCCATTGACGATGGTCAATATTTTTTGGAGGGAAGAACAATTCTTCTTCAATACTTGCTAAACCCTACGTTTTTTTCTTCGTTTTTCACGAGAATGAGGTTCCATTTTCGAAAGAATTCCTTGACCGCTTAGATTTTTTCTCGAAAAGGCTTCCTCATGATCTCAATCGAGCTTTCTACGAAAGCTATACAACTGTTATCGTATCATGTAGTTCAAATTTTTTCGACTCAGTTGTTCGTTTCCACGTGAAAGTGTCGGTCGAATCGTCCTCGCAATCTCAAATCCAACGTGGAACAATTACTTACGGGCTATCAGAAAATATAACGAAAACGATTGTTCGCACTACCAGCGAAGAGGTTCACATGTTATTTTTTATCACCTTATCCTTAAATTAAGATCCTTAACACCGTAATTGGCGTTAGTTCGCGCGGATTTTTTTTCGTTTTTTTTCTTCTTCTCATCAATATATCAACTAGGCATGCAACAATACATTTTATGAATTAATGTACCAAGTAATTAATGTCATGATAGTTAAAAATAGTAATCAACTGCGAATCTTCCGTCTCTGTGATTCACTTCTCCATTGACAAATGTAACGTTTTGGGCCCGGGAAGAATAGTGTGCATCAATCATTTTCTCCCAATTGCGAGCAATGCATCTAAATGCCCGCAATCTCGAAAAAATCGAGACGCTCGTCTCTTTCAGGGCAGTAATATGCATTTATCGCCCTTATCAGCTTAAAAAGAAAAATAAGAAGGAAACTGCCGAAGAGAGCGAGAGTAAATTTCCACGAGGAGAGAAAAACGTCGAGCGGGCACTCGTTATTTGTTTCCATTCCTTTTGGCGCACATTCTGCAAACGTATAAAAATATATGCTATATCTGTCCGAACTCTAAATTCTAGAAACGTGTTTTTTTCTCATTTGTTCATTATTCAACTTTTATAACCAGTAATCAATTTTCGAGCACCGCGCAAAATATGACGGATTTGTCTCTCCTCGCGCATTTTCTCTTCTCTCTCTATCTATCTATCGTCAACCCTTAATGTTCAAGGCCCTAAAGCTAACGCATTCAAACATCGTCATCGTGCTCACATTAATTACGTGTGTCTCGCGTCATGCGCTAATACAACGAATCGGCCGCTCGTTTCCTCGCTCGAGTTCACATCGATTTTAGACGAGGTGCTAAAACCACGCAGCATCGGCCTCTACTTACATACGCTAAATCACCATCAATCATTCCGTCAAAGCTGAAATCGCTCGATGAAACGGCCGACTAGAAAATACACATCGCACTTTGCTCGTACGTACTCGTTCGGCGAAAAAAGACTTTTGCGTTACGATTAGCCCGCTTTCACCCAACGAGGGAAACACGCGTATCGAAGAAGCAAATCAGCTTTTATCCGTTCTCGCTCGCGGGCGAGAACGGATAAAAGCTGATGGATTCTCGCGGCTCTCGACGCGCGCGACCAAGAAATCCGCCCGGCTGCCGAGCTTCAACAATTGATATGTGAAACGTGAAAAGCGTCGGAATGGCGTCGAGAGCGAGCCGTCCTTCCGCCGGCCCAACTTTTTCCATTCGGCTCTCGTGTGCTTACACTCGATCTTTGTGCCCGCTGCAACCGCCCGACATGCAAACTCTCGTTGCGAGAGAAAGAGAGAGAGTACTTTCAACTGTTTTTCCATTATCGAACGAAAGCTTCGTATTAAAATTCTCGTCCATCTCGCGACACGTCGTTATTCCTTGCAAAGTCGCGCTATACTCTTTGGCCGTACGCTGCGCGACGCATCGTTTCGAGATTTATGCTTGACGGGCTTAAAACTTGCACTTGAAAGTATAACGTTTACAGCTTCTTTTTCAAAACTTTGAGCGGTGTGAGAGTAAGAGCGTTGGCACGCGCGAAATCCGACGAGGATTTTGGTTGACAATTCTCCCTTGAGTTCAGTCTTATAATACGTCGTGCCTCTGTGATATGTAAAAGTAACAGCTTTCTGCCTTTTCTCCACGTTTCTTTTCGACTCGTCTTTCTAGAATTTAAAATTTCTTCCCACTCGTCTTTCTCTTTCGCTTTCCTTTCAGCCAATAACGAAACACGTGAAGTCAAGGGCGAAATGAAAAATAGTGCTTTTACAAGTTTCAACAATGATAGGTATTATCCTCTCTCGAATTTCTCGCGCGTATGCGGTATAGCAAAAATTCAACTTCATATTATTCCTTACAAAAGTTAGAGTTATGTCAGTTGATTCCTTTAAGTAAAATATCGACAGAGTGTAATTGTTCAAGAGCACGCTATTTTTTTCATCGTTTGGAACTTTCACTAGCCTAAGTTTTAATTGTTTACTCTTACGATTAACGTTAAAACGATTCGATCTCTCTGGTAATTCAGAAAACGGCTTACACGCTAAAACCTTTAGGCTTATTATCTCATGTGCGGTACACAGAATCATTATATAACATCCATAACGTTCATTACTTGCAACGCGTACGTCAAGTGAGAAAAAATCATGGATCACCAAGAATTGGAATGTACATTCAAGTGTTTACCTCAGCTTTTTGAGGCGGGACTAGGACTTTTCTCAATCACTGTTATCGAAATTACCATTTCCTTCATCACGACGACGTCGGGATCTCGAAGCCAATATTGTGTACTGTTACAGCTCGAGTTTTTCTGCCTTGGGCCCTAGGCGATGGTGATGCACAGTATTGCTGAAAATGATCGATGTCATATTCTTTTTCTAGGGCCACCGGATTTCAGCAGCAAGAAATTCGTCACTCAAGTGCAAAAAGCTCTGTTGTCTCGCTGTAACGAGGTGTCGGGATTATTCAAGGAATAGGAAGGCGGGAGCAGTCATGTGGTAGGGAGTAAAAATAAAATCAATCATGAGGTAGAGATAAAATCAAATGAAAACACAGCAGATGAAGTAATGTGAACTGAAAATATTATTAAAAAGCATTTTACAACAAAAAATAACTAAAAAACAAACAAAAATACGCTTTACATTTAAATTAAGAACAATTAGGTTGTATCAATTAAAATAATAACATAACAAACCATACAAAAGAGAGACAGTATTTCGCGTTCATTTTTCCTCCAAGAGTGTCGCGTTGCAGTTTTCTCCAAGATTCATCTCGCACATCGTGCTCATTCAGTATTTCTTTCGTTGTCTATTGCTATATGGCATTCGCTTGATGTCTCTCATTCTATACTAAGACTTTCTTCAAACTCACTATGCTACACATTTCAAAAGATCCTCACAACGCATGCTCATACAACTGAATGTATAATAAGTAAAAAGTGGAAAGGGCAAATTCAAGAGGGTTTCGAAATGAAAATTTGCAAAACATGGTGAAAAATGAGAAGGAATTTGCGTACAAAAAATATACAAATATATCCGCTTTTCACTACCAACATTACTTTTGCAGACGCACACTGAGCCTCGCGTCAAGCTGCGCCATTGTACGTTTTCATCGTTGCGTTCAGCGCATGAGTGGAATGGACTGCTTACGAAGATTTTACTTTTCTTGATTAAATGAGTGGATGTGACTTGCAACGCGACACTGAAAAATCCGTCATATATTTAGTTGGTCGTCGTGAAGGTATGTTTATACAAGTATTTTGTCTTAACCAATAAAAAATATATTCCTATCGACCTCTTCTTACTGTCATATACACGTCTTATCAGAGTGAAGTTAAATATTTCAAGATCTTCAATTGAATTTGCACGGCTCAACACGCTTAGCTAACCCGAGAAATCCAGTGTTAAGATATTTACCAGATTAATTTCGTGGTTTGCAATACTTAATTGTACAAAATGTTAACATGTTCATAGTAAGTCAACGATAGTAAAAAAACGGAATTACTTCTATAAATCAGTTCGGCGGAGCTCATTTGATTTGTCTATCACTGAACATCAAAAGAGATAGGATGTTTTGGTCTTCTGCAGTATACATGTAAAGAACATCTCTTCAGACTAAGATACTTATACGATTCACTAAGATGAAGTTAAGAAATGATCGAATGAAGCTCATGAGTTTTGGAGACGATTTTCTCAAATCTTCAGTGATTTATTCGTGTTCCATTAAGATCTAATCTGTGAAAGGGGTCGAACGATTGAAAGTCAACTCAAGTAGGGTGTTGGATAAGTACATATCAGCGACTGAAGATGCAAAGTGAAGACAAAAAAATACCCATCATGAAGAGACATGAAAGTACTTGACATCAACAGCACCACATAAACCTGGGCTTGATATCATAAAATGACAGACCAAGTTCGAGGATTGTCCTTTACATTCAGATACATAGTTTTTCAGTGATATCTGCATCACACTATTTTATGAAGAACTGTCAATTGAGTTTCTCGTCTCTTCAGATGATTAAGGTTCGACTATGAATGAAACTGAAAATCTTCGGAATATCGTCGCTTCTACCAACCAATGATCCTTCATTCTCAATGATTTTCTAAGTAGACCTTGACATGGAACGTGCGATAAAATGGGTCTATTGTAATGAATCAAAAGTCTTGATAGTGTACAGCAAGTGACAAGGGACATAGGCCCCTGTTCAGTAATGTTGTCGATGAGTAGGCGAGTGGAGTTGCATTATTACATTGACGATGATGATGATAGTGTGGATTATGATGATAATAATGACCTTGATTGAAAAATAATACATGCATGAAGTCAACACGGGGGATTCAGCCCGATAAAAAGATGCTAGACTCATTCAACAATAATGATAGTCATTGTTTTAATAATTAAGGAGGAATCAGTGATTGTGCATTAATACTCAAGTGCGGACACATTCGACCAGCTAATTAAGCTACTTGAAAATTTTGAATTGAGATAACACTTTTGTATTTTCCATAGAAGGCAAATATGTCAATTCATCTATATTACTTTGACTTGCAACTTTCTACTATGAGGAAAACAAAATTTGAGAAACGTGAACGGAAAAGAGAAAACTAAAAAACACAAAATGGAACAAAGAGAGGAAAATCCTAGTTAACAGATACAAAAAATAAAGAAGCGTAAGAGAATATTATGAACTCTTACTTGAAAAGTTATACAGTTCATTAATTTCTACTTGGCCACACGAAAAGAAGTTTTCTTTTCGAGTACTGAACTATAAAAAGTTATAAAAATTGTTCTAATATTTATACAAAAAATAATAATTTCAAATCAAGGAAAACACAACGGGTGTCAGAGGGAAGCGTGTACACAAAATGAGCTTCGACGATCTCGCACCTTTTTGTCACCGAAAGGAGATTCATTAGATTGCTCACTCTTCTTTCTCGCTGAAATTGACGATTGAAAGGTGAAAAAATGAGGTGAGCTTAATCGCAGTCGATCATCAAACTCATTACTTTTGAATATTTTTAGGGTACAGTACAAGCTAGGTAGGAGAAGAAAAGGCTCGCAAAAACAACTGAGGAGTCGGTGAAGATGTCGAATGAGCGCATAATACTGGGAAGAGGGCTCCATCTTCGTTCTCTTGTTAATTAATTAATCGACCATTTTCTTTTAGAATTATTCAAACAGAATGAAGCGAGATTTTCTCATCACCTATCGTATCATTTATAACAGTCAAGTATTCGTGTAGATTCGAGGCCGCTTATTATCAATTTTCAACTTCAAGTTAAGTCTCTTACTTCAAACGACGGTTGCCGAGTATGAGAGGAGATATATCATTTCAACTCCTCCAGCGTTCGAATATATCTTAGAAATCGCTCAAAATTCTAGTTGATAGCAAGGAAAACAAAAATCAATTCTTAAAATACCATTTTTGATAATATTTCCGTTTGGTCGTGTTGAGATTACTTTTCTCACTTTTGAGTTACGCAACAACTTTGTATAAATGATGAACAAAAATTCTCAAGTCGATAACCGGCGACTCTCGCATGAATAGTCCAAATAAATATGTTCCTTAAGAATGGAGGTCTTTACCAGATGATATCAACGAATGCGCATTATTTGCCGTTCATTACCTGGAGATTTCAACGATGGGATGAGCGACTATCGAATCATAGAACAGTCGACCGATACCTTTCACCCTCTTCGTAACATTTATACCTCACTAAAACTCATCCTCGCTTCTAAGTTTGCAACATGTATACTGCTTTTGGTAAATATCATGAGGAAAGATAGTACTAGGGCAATTTCATCACACGTTCATACCTTTTTCTGCTTAAGGGTTTCATCGCACACTAGTTGGCGATCGTCGATTGCGATCAAGTGTTATAGAGTACAAACTAACTGATACTTGTTAAATGCAATCAAACGGAGAAAGCACTAATTACGTCATACAATAAAAATAGTAATAATTAGGAATAGAGTAATAATAATAAAGGCCTATTAAGAAATCATGTTAATAAAATAAGAAGTAAATCTAGCAATTATTACGATGTGAATCGTGGTAATTACAATGGGCAATAGTCAACGAAGTTTGTATATTGAAATGCAGATGCGGGCAAAAAGAGCCACGGTTATTGTTTATATCCTTGAATACGTCCTAGTCCTCTTTCATTACATACAAAATTATTTCGATCTTCATAGTTAGTATCTTTCATTCAATCGTGTGTCCTACCAAAGAGATGATGAGAAACTTTCGTACGGCCCGCGAAACGGAGAAATCATAGGCGAGAATTGGAAAACAAACGAATGATTGAAATTTTTACTTCAGATAATTTCAAATAATATCTCATAAGGCGTGTCTTCAATCTTTTTCTAATTCAAATTTGGAGTCAGACGCTCTTCCATTCATAACATTTTCTGAAATCGATCTCAACCGAGAATCAAACGCGCCCTGAGTATATTGTCACGTTGTCAACAGGATTGAGAAAAGAAACCAAAATTCAAACTATATAAAATTAACACACACAACTTGATTAAGAGAGATTGCATGAGCGAAGAGATCCCGAAAAAATGATTTTTCTCTACAATCGTTTCGATTGCAAATCAAGATCACAATAATATTCAAGGAAGAATTTCGAGGTAAGGGAAAGAGGGTGAGGAAAGAGGAAAGTGACTAGCGGCAGCGAGTTCTACAACTAAACAACAACAACAGTATTTTCAGTTAATAACAACATTAACAATCAAGATTTGTCACGCGTTTGTCAAAAATTCAATCTCTCTCATCTCTCTTATTTCATTTGGCGTCTACTTTCCAATTCTCCCAATAAATCATCATTTTTCTGTTATAGAGGGAGGAAAAAGATCAAGGGAAGAGGAAAAGACCGATATCAAAAACAAAAAGTAGTCAAATCATTCTCCATATCTCGGGTCTCTTGAAAATCCATCGGCTTCTGCTTTCCGTGTCAACACACGCTTTCTCGATGGGCACGACACGTATATAATGTTCATTTTCCCTTTATCGATTGCCTGCTCCGCCTCGTGACGTTGACTCTTTCTCTCTCTTTCTCCCTGGTTCCTTCAAAGTTTTGCCTCCACAATTTCCGACTTGGTGACAGTCGCGCGCAATTTAAAAACAAGCACTCGACGAGTGCAACAACGAGGCGTGCGAGGTCGCTCCTCGATCCGCACTTGTTCCAACGCGGAGAGCCCGCTGGAGGATCTGTGATAAATCGTTGCGCGTGAGCACAACCGAAGAGATTCTTCTGCGCCTACGCAAAGATCCCCCTCTCTATTTCTCACAAATGCACACTTGCATCATCAACAAACGTCCACACATACTTATGATAATCATAGCAATAGCGCAATAGCAGCAAAGATGATAATAATGATAGTTGTGAGGATGGGCTCGAGGGGGAGAAAGAGAGCTATCTGTGACGAGGCGATGCGGATCGGTTGGAAAGCATTAAACAAACAGAGGGCCGAAGTCATCGTACGCGGATTCCGCAAAGATACGCGCTCCAAAACACATACACACACACGCACACAGAGCATCATCAACGTAATAATACCATTGTGACAGAGTACAAAAGAGGAGACACACTTGCTTGCGCGTCTTTCAGTTCACGCGCGCAGTCGTGGGAGCGGCTGCGGCTGGGGCGGCGACGTTGACGGCGAATCTGGCGCGTCATCGGTGCTGTCGCTGCACGCGGCTCTAAATGCCTATGGGCGGCACCTGCACGTAGCGGTAGATGTAGAGCCTGTAGTCCTTGCTGGCGAGGACGACGCTGCCGTCGTCCATGAGCGCGACGTCGAAGCACTGCGCGTGCTTCACCTTGGACTCGAGCGCCGAGACGAGCTGCCCGTCCTGGGTGAAGATGGTGAGGTTGAAGTTGTTGTGGTTGTCGGCAATGAGAATCTCGCCGGCCGCGTTGATGCCGACGCCGATGGGGTAGTTGGTGATGCCCTCGCCGCCGATCTGGCGCAGGTAGGCGCCCTCGTAGTTGAACACCTTGACGCAGTGGGCGCGATTGTCGCTGATGAAGATCTCCTGCTTGTCGTTGACGACGACTCCGTTGGGAAACTCGAGGTGCTTCGAGCAGCCGAACTTTTGCAGCACGTTGCCCGCCTGGTCGAATATGATGACGCGCATGACCTTGCACTCGACGACGACGATGCGGCCCTTGGAGTCGACCGTCACGCCGCGCGGGTGCTGCAGAATGTTGGCGCCGAACTTGCGCACGAACTGCCCGTACTGGTTGTAGATCTGGATCTGGTGGGTGGGCGAGCGCTCCGTGACGATTATGTCGCCCGAGGTGCGCACGACGGCGACCCTGTTGGGGTAGAGCAGCTGCCCGTCGCGCTTGCCGCACTCGCCGAACTGGAACTTGAAGCGGCCCTCCTTGTCGAATATCTGGATGCGGTGGTTGTTGGTGTCGGCGACGATAATGTCGTTCTGCGCGTTGACGGCCACCCCCGACGGCTCGGTGAACTGGCCCTCCATCACGCCGAACTCGCCGAACTTGCAGTGGTAGATCATCTTCTGGCGCTTTATCTGCGACTTGAGAGGAAACATGCCCGCCGCGTTGGGCAGCATCTTGGCCGAGATGTCGAGGACGGAGTCGCCGGAGCCACCCGGGCCGCCGCCGCCGCCCAGCGGGAAGTGGTCCGCGCCCACGCCCACGGGGTAGGGCTCGCTGCCGCCGTTGCTCCACTTCTCGTAGGGGTTGTTCATGCCGTTGAGGTTGAGCTCGCTAATACTGCTGGTGGAGAAGGGCCCGAGGCTGTTGGCCGAGCTGAAGCGCTTGCTGATGACGCTGCCCGCGCTGCTGTCGAAGGGCGAGGGTCCGCCCGCGCCGACGACCGCCGCCGCGGCCGCGGCCGCCGCGGACACGAGCCCGTTGCTGTAGGGCCGGTCGAGCAGCAGGCTGCCCAGGGTGGCCGCGTGCGAGTTGTGCCCGTGCCCGTGGCCGCCCCCGCCGCCGCCGCCGCCGCCT